>WBMZ01005109.1:0-143375 GCA_013400975.1 Atrichornis clamosus
GGGGATCCTCCGCCCGCCCGGCGCCCTCTCGCGGCCGCGGCAGCCCCGCGGGGTCCCGGCTGCGGCCACGAACCCCCCCGGCCTCCCGGAGCACCCACCGGAGGCACCGGGGACGGCCCCGCCCGGAGCAGCGGGGGCCGCGCAGCGTTACCCCGTCCAACCCAGGGCGGCTGCTGGGACTGAGCGCGCCTGGCTGCCCCTGGACTGCCCCAAGCCCAGCGGCACTTGAGGACCCGCAGAGCTGGGCTTTCGCTCCGCGGTCGGTAACTCGGACGCCGTCGGGACAAACGCAGGCACCACGTGTGAGCAGTAAGGCTGCATCTGCTGCAGCCCTGAGAGGAGCCGCATCCGATAAGCGCTGCGAGCCCCAGCAGCATTTAAAAGAAACCAAAAATCATTTTCACTGTGAACAGTGCAGGAGGATGAGGCTGCTGACAGAGCTTGGACGTCTTATCTTCATTTATCCTGAGTAGATCGCATTATCAGCTACTGAATGAATTGTCTGCAAGAGAGGGAGGTTTAACATCCAGTCTTTTGTCCTGGATCTTAAAACCCCCTTTTTAACAATAATAGCTCAAAAAACATATTCTATCTCAAATAGATGTCAGCTCAATAGCTGAAGTTTGAATACAGTCTTCAATGAAAGATAATTCAGAACTGAAGATAAGGCAAAGGATGAGGGAAGTGTTCAGTCCCTCCCGCGTGAGTGCCCTATCACAACCCAAGGACTTGCTGTAGCACACACTTGAGAAAATGTCATTAAATGGCGAAGGGGGAGTGAGACATAAACGAGTACTCACACATAGATATATACATATAAAGAGGATCCTTGGCTGAAGAAGTAGAGTTTAACAGCTCAGAAAAGCCTGGCTATCAGGTTCGGGGACAAACCTGCTTCTGTCCATAGGTTAAAGGAATGACACACCCTAACAACTGAGAGTGTGATCACCCAGTGCACACGTACTCATTTTGCCACTGACAAGAGATAGTTAGCAGAGAAATGCCGAGACTGGAGTATCATTAACAGGGATTTGGAAACTCTGTGTGGATAAGACATTCAGTTTCTCGAAGCCTCAAAAGAAAAAAAAAGAAAAAAGGAAGCCCAAGTTTCTGTATTAGTTTCCCACTGCAGAAAGAGGATGTCTTTAGTCTCAGCAAACAGAGGATGGAAACAAACCAGACATTGTTAATGGACTGAGGCAATGTAAGCACTGGGTGGGGTGGCACCGGTCTCTCATTTAGGCTGGCTTTTTTCTTGTAAAGGAAGAATTTTTCAAATAGCTTTGAGCATCTCTAAATAACAATTTGTAATTAAACGAGTGTTTAGGCTGCCTGTGCCGCAGCACAAATTAGACCTGCGCAGTTCAGCACAGATCTAATCATCTCAGCTGGCTCCTGGTGCCACAGAGCCTTGCATCCTGCGTCAGCACGAGCAGAGCGAGCTCACCTTTGTTTAGACACCCACCGAGGTATTTTTGGGTGCCAGCTCGGGCAGGACAGGCTAACAGCCCCAGAGCAGAGCTAGCCCAGCACTCCACAGTGCTATAACCACAGTGCCAGCTCCTCAGCACGGGCAAGAGTGACACCAAAGCCAGTACCTGCCTAGAAGATCAATGCCCAGGGTATCTGTCAGTCTCACATACGCAAACAAGTTTGGCGGCATAGCTCTGTGCATGTGAGTGTAAAAAATTGCTTTGATATATGCCACGATATCAACCTGTTCTGCTGTTTTCTCACACCCTGGGCATAACTACCACCAGTGCCTATTCTGTACTAACAACTGCACAGAAATCAACCTCCCACATCAGCAAGGAATGGGTTTGCAGCTGGTTTGGTTACTGTATAAACAGTCACTGGTGCTGAAGGGTTAGAGATCAAGGCAAGTATTTTACCTCTTCAAACACATTTTGGTTTGTGTCCACTGAGAGACACACAGCGATGGTTGATAAAAGTACCAATGTGCAAACATAACAATAATATCACATTAACTATTCATAGAAAGAGCTAAATATAATTTATATTCTAGGGAATGTTTAGTGTACATGTAAACATGTCTGTCCATGCTCTCCTGCTCACCCTGTACCTTCTGTGAGCATCATAAAAACACTGGAAAAGCAGTAAATTCAGTGCTTTGATATGTGGCAGTAGGAGCATTAGAATTTCCCAGGTTAGAAAGAACACTGGGGGAAAAAAGTCTCTAATTACACGTTAAGTCTGCAAAGTTGGTACATTATCACAACAGAACAAAACGCAACAAAAATTCTGACTAGTCATGTCTGTAAGTCTGGCACCAAAGAAATGGAAGCTCATGCAAATGATATTTTGGTCCTTTTTAACTGCCACTTTAACATTTAGCTGCCATTTTTGGGTTTTTGTCTTGAATTCTAAGAGAAGCGAAACTGCACTATAACGAAAAGTTTTTGGTCCAAAATAGAAACTTAAAGATAGATTATAGCTAAAAGTCAAAAAGAAACATTTAAAGATATTTCAAAGCTACAGAAATGAGTTTTTAATCTTCTGTCTTGCTCTACCCTGCTCATATAAGAAAAAATATTCTAAGTAAGAAGTGTTTCACAGACTATACTCCCAAAAGTTAAATTTTGCTCTGATTTTTTTGTTGTTGGTTTTGCGGGTTTTTTAAGGCCAACTGTATGCTCTATTTAGTTTTGCCTTCCCACTCACGCACAACACTTTAAAATTTACAGGTTACAGTGATATCAACTGCTTTCATAATATTTAATCCTTCTCCCAACAAATCTTGCTTCTCTTGAACCTTCAGCCACTGCAGCTACCATGAAGCCACGGCTATCAGGATTCACACACACCGTGGAGTCCAGCCCAGTGCACAGAAAAGGTCCTTTAGAGCATTTAAGGAGCAAAACAAAACCAGGAGGGGGTGTAACCCCATTGGAAGGGAAGCTTTGCCCATGCACATGTCTGGTTGCTGTTCCACGGAACAGATTTCAAGACTCACCAAGACACTTCAGACCCATCAGCTTTTGCAGCTAGAAATATCAGAGTGCCCCAGAAAAGGCTGGTGTGACTGGCACACAGATGTTTAGTCAGGAAATTCACTGTGCTCTTGACAAAGTTTGAAGGGTATTGTACAATTAGCTGGGGCTCTAATACATTTGTGAGGATGAGTTCTCGGTATAAAAGCAGTTCAACCCCAGCCTTTTCCAATCCAGCAGTATTCCCCCCAGCCAGAGCAGCCTTCCTCAGGGGTCTGTAGGGCAGCTCACAGGCGGCACAGACACGCCGAGATCCCACCTGCTGGGTGAGCACGTGGGGAAGAGCGACACAAGAGGAGGAATCAGGAGTCAAGACAGAAGAAGGCTTTCCTTTGTATTTCTGTGTTCTTGCTCATTGCAAGGAAGGCTCCTGAAGTATTAACTCTGCTTTCCAGATATTATGCCAACAGGCAACTTGGAGCTATCCCTGTGAAATGTGGGCTAATTTTAGGACAGAGGGCATGCTATAAACTCAAATGAAATTATGCCCATTTACACCAAAAGTGAAATATAAAGTGCTATTTTAAAGTTTTCAAGCAAATGTTTGGTTAAACTGATTTACAGCAATGCCCTAAAAGACAGTATAATATAACAACATATTACTTCTGTCACCTATGGTATCCATTTAAATTATTTTACATAAATAAGAGTGACAGAAAATACCTGCAACAGTCCTATATTAAAGGGTTTTGAGACATCCATAAAGTAAAAAATATTTACTTTTTTCTAGACAAAGCTCCTGCATTATGTATGCCCAGCAGAAATACCTTTGCCTGAAATCAATTGAAACCATCCATCTGGAGCAAACAAGAAAATTAAGCACTTGAGAAAAAAAAATTTACAGCTTACCACCCTCAACCCAGGGAGCCTAAACCTTATTTTACACAATAATTCTCAAGTATTAACATTGTCCAGTAGCGTTCTATAAGAGCAACTAATCTCCTTAACTGAAATCCACTGACTGGAAACATATTGAATATACTGTGGGAACAGTTTGAAATTACAACATAAGCTGCCACAGGAAAACAAAGGCAGTCCCATAAAACATTCTGTAAGCAGAGAGGGGAGGAGTGAGCTGGACAGGAACAGCAGAGACTGGACCAAAATGAGAAGGAAAAAAGGTAAGTCTCAAGAGTTTTAACACTTGCACTGGGCCTACCTCCTCACTGGGGGTCTCTTCCCATCCCTTGGGAAATAGAGCAGGGCATCTTCTGCACATCCTTCTTTCATCCTCTTTGCAGGTTGGAATCAGAATATTCAAACAGCTCCAAGTTTTGCCAATTCTTTTGGAATGGCCACTACTGCCTACAAATTCTGTTTTTTCATCCCTGTAAATGCCACCGTGGTAAGCTCGGCACGGAGCTGCTGCTCAGGTTATGTCCCTGCTGGGTGCCAGAGCCTCTTCACTCCCAGCCCTTGCTGAGAGCCACTAGAAATGAGAGAAACGAGGGAGAGGGGGAAGCAGCCTGGGTGTAATTCTGAGCCAATTCAACTCAGCTGTGATTGATTTAAATCACTAATGAGTGAAAGCAACAAGCCTAATCTCCCGTTCTAGATCATCCAGTGAAATAAAATCTTCTTTTACCACCTAGATTTGAATAATCTTGGACTGTTTTGATTTTTCATGACAGTTCCTTGCCTCAAAAGCCAGATATGAACAACTGGTAGTAACTGCTTGTTCACATATTAGTGAAGTGAGCTCTTGCCATTAAACACATGGTCTAACAAACACTGTCCCAACGGGTTTGTGCTGTTCTTCCCTCTGCCCATATTGCTGGCCAGGCTTCGGCTTTAATCTGCTGAGTAAGAAACCTGTTAATTTACAACATCTTAATTCTTGTTCCTTTTAGTTTAGTATTCTCAGTCTTCAAATAACAGGGTCAGTTGTGTGCACAGCATGGTCCTGCTGTTGGTCTGAGACCCAAATTAAACCTATTTTGCCTTGTGCCTTCCCTCCAGAGCAGTGAGGAGGCTCAGGCTTGAACTCTCAAATACCTCCACCTGTGTCTCTCTCAAGTTCAGCATCCACCTGTGGCAGCTGCAGCGGGCAGGGAAGGGCTCAGCTGTGTCCTGGAGCACCTTCTCCTGCAGCAAAAATGCACAGCCCGGGAGGAGCTGAAAATACTGGTGCCACTGTCCTGTACACAGGCTGTGCTGGAGGGATGGCTCCTGAGACAGAGCTGGTGTCCAGAGCTGGCAGGACTGGGGAACTCATGCTTGAAATAAGAGGCTACTTCTAAACTACAAAATAAAAGGCATTTCAACTGGAGCTTCTGGCTGTCACTCCTATAAAAAATATTGCAGTCCCATTGGTTCTTTGTAGGAAGAGTAAACAAAGCTTCAATATTTCTAGGGTATGAAGAGGTTTCATACAGATCATGTGAAATCCATCTCAATAGATGCTATTAAACTCGCAGCTGATGGCACTTAGCCTGAGGTCAGCACTGTGGGATCAATGCAAATAAACCTTTCCCGCCTTTAGAAATCTGTCATATCTACCCAAAGAGAAAAATGTTCAAGGCAGAGCCACCAAGTCATTTATAGCTGGTGGCATTACTTCATTTAAATAAAACATTCATTTAACCTCAAAACAGTGATTCCTTTAAGCTGACTTACTTTTCTGTAAGAATTATTAACCAGAGAAAATATATTTTCCCCTTCAACCATACTGCCTCAATTCACTTTCAAATTTGCATTTAGTTTCTGCTTACAAAAAAGAAACAAAAATATCTCTCCTAAAAAGTAGACTTGAAAAAAATTATATCAGTAAAATACCACCTATCAGGCAATGATAAGAGAAGAATTTAAGAGGAACATTAACTTCCACTGCCTCTAAGAGTATGATCCAGAAGACATTACCTTCCATCTGCTGTGGTGTTACCTTAGCACCAGAGACAAGGCAGGACAAAAGATTATTCATATTATTATGAATAACTAGAAAACTGCAAGAGGCTGTGCATAGGAGCTTCACAGAGTGTAGGAGAACACAGTACAACATACTAGGGAAAAAAAAAAATCACATTCCCATCAGATTATTTCCTGCATGTTAATGAGTGTGGATAAAATGTATCCATGTTGAATTCTTGGTAGTGCAAGGGAACATTGTATTTGGGGGCAGGAAAAGGCACACAGGGAGTGGGTTTTTGTAAGGTGGACATTTGTCACGATGGAAGTGGACCGAAAAGCCAAGGACAATCTATTAGGCAAAGGAAAGGAGTCGTTCTGACTCATCTCCCTGCTTGCAGAGGATGACAGACTCTTAGGGAAGAGTACCTAGGAAGCATTCAATCCTGGTATAACCATTTTTCATCTGGGGATTAGTACATCTTTTGGCTTATGGGACAGTGAGTCCTGCATTTTTTCCTGTGTCTTCTGAACCCAATGTGAGATGTGTTTTGACCAGAATGCTCTTTAGTCACTCACATTGTCAACCAGGATCATAAACACAGCAAAACACACCCACCATAGCTCTGCTCCCTCTAAATTACAGAGACAAGAGACCAAAGATCAGGTAAGTGTGCACTGCAGAACCCACTTAGAACCACTGCACCTGGAAGACCTCAAAGCACTGCCATCAATTCATTTCTTCTCAGAAGGGTTCTGAGGAGGTGCAGAAGTGAGCACACAAACCCTGCCCAGGCAGCACAGGTTACACTGGAGAAAGTTCAAGTGCAGAGAAGGGAACCAAATGCCTGTTCTGATACCTGTACCACTGACCCAGTGTTTCACCTGATCTCTGACCCTGTGCAAAATGTGTGTGCCTTCAACAACTGCTGCAAGCCTCAGCAGAGAGGCAGTGTGGGCAGCACCAGGAGAATTTTCTTTCAAAAAAGCCTTTTCATGGAAAATTTGCCACTTGAACTCCCTCAGACTTCTACTATACTTGAATGCATTGCCTAGACCAGTTCCAACATGACTGACAGTCTCTGGTTTATATTGAGGAATCTGGAGGTGCAGCATTACCCCAAGAAACAGAATGTTCATTTTTTATGCCTCCTTTGAATGAGCTGAAGCAGAAAACTTTATTCCAGGCAAGCCCCAGCTTTTTAAAACCACCAAGAAAAGCTAAGAAGCAACCTGTTAACACAAAGCACTCCTGCAGTCCAGATGCACACAGCACTCGTTTGGAGAATGGAGCAGTTGAGAGGAACTGAGCCCCAGGAAATGCACTATATCCTTCATTCCTGCTCGTGCACAGCATAGCAAACACAGAGCACTCTGCAGGTGCTGATGGCCACGGAGACTCCAATCTCCAGCACACTCTGTGGATGGGGACAATTAGTCAAAGAGGTCTGCAGGAAAGTGACAGAAGGGACTGTGCAGCTCCTACATACAAACAAATAAATCTCATTCTCTCCAGCCACTATCCCCAAGATCACACTTTTAAAACTTATTTTTGCTACAGCAGCTCTTAATTTTCCCCATACTTTGTCATTCTTATGAAGCTGCAGCAGTGACACATGCTGCACCTGGTGCTACAGCCCACAGATCAACACATTCCCCTAAATAAGAAAATAACAACTCACTGTTTAAAGAAAGCACACGTGCAGCCAAATTAGAAGGGTGTTTGCCATATTCCCACTTCAGCCCTCTTGCAATAATTGTATTTCATGTACTGCAAAAACCTAAGGAAAGTGAGCTCCTTATGTATAAAAACTACTGTACTTCTTTTCTCAAAGATTTGTCTCCAACAACAACCAAACGTCACATGAGTGAAAGTCTGAATGATATTGCACTCATGTGATTCTGTTTCTATGCAGGCTAAACCTCTCTCTTCTGTTTTGCATGACTCCACAAGCTTTTTTGAGATTTAAGAACTAATCCTATTTCACCAAAACATTTTTGTTTGCCTCAGATCCAGTCCCCCCCTCTCTTCTTTATTGGCAGTGAAAATTTGGATTCTTTTCAGTTTGCAGGCAGAGAAATATGGGGGAATGCATTTATATTTTTTTTAAACTTTTGGAGAATAAGCAAAGGACATTGGTTATAGCTCTTAGGAGAATTTTTTTAATCTGCCTTGTAGATGTTCTGTTTTGGAGATGACTTACTTCCAGAAGTGTGGCACATTAGAGGAGGGTTATTTCCAAAGCTTATAAAACAAGAAGTGTATCAGCATTGACTAGAGCAAGTGCTCTGTCATTCCCACAGACACTGTCCACTACACACTTGTGCCAGGGAATTTTTCTTACCACTTCCACTTCCACTGTTTGACTGTGAGGTTTGGGAAGATTATACAACTCTTGCTACATTTCCCTTACAGCAATCCAGTTGCTCCATTCCTAGTTTGTAATTACCCTCCAACACAGAGCTAATCACACCAGTGTTTTGCCATAGCATTTTGTGGGTTATCTGATAGAGCTGGTAGTCATTCCTCCTCTCTGTTAGGCTTAGAGGTGTTTGGAAAAACATTTCCTGAAGGAAATTCTAATTCAATCTTCTAGGTAAGTCGTTTATTTCTTGCTGTTCTTCTTGTGATAGTGCAAATTAAAAAAAAAAAATCTTTTTTCTTTTGGATATTGGTGTAAAACGCACCTGCAGCATCAGAATGTACCAGCAAAACTCTGGTCTTACTTTCCCCATGTATCACTGGGAGACAAAGTTAATTGGGTGGCTGGATAAAAAAACCATGATAGACAATATTGATCATCTGCAAGAGTTACTCAGTGAGCTTCAAGGAGTGTTGAGAATTCTCAGCAGAACTTTTTCTATATAATTCAAACTATTTCTCCTTTCTTTCATATTTGGAGACCTTGAGCAGAACCAAAGATGAATCATTGTTAGAGTTCCAGCTACATTACAAGACTGTGGCAATCAGTGATGCCATTTCAGTGATTTACACAGGCAATTCTTCTCCAGAAGGAATGGAGAGAGGAAAAGTGCTGTGATGAACTCACGGCGCAGCAGAAGATTTTAATGAAAGAAAAAGAACGCAAAGCCTGGTCTGAGCCAGGAATATGCAAATAAGAAATTTGGGGGCAAGCATTTTCTCTTGACTTTTTGACAAAGAGTATCTGGCCTGTGAAAAGCCTGCCTAAGAGCAACGTTAGGCAGGGCTGCAGGAGAGCCTGGAGATCAAAGTAGAAAGACTTTCCATTTAAAACTAGGAATGATGATCAACATTAACAGATTAACATTAACATACACAGAAGTCTCTGCAGCAAATGACAGAAATGCCTCTGAGCACCATGGTCACTGCTGCCCAGGAGGTGACTAAAGCTCTGTACTGCAGCTCTTCTCATCCTCTACTGCCTAAAATTTAATTTCAGTAACTCATCATTAAGTATTTCTTCCAAAGTTAAGCAATTTCAATCCAAGTCTGCAACAGCAGAATTTCTAACTACAGTATATCAAACAAAAAAAAAAAGCTTTTAGACTACTGATCAGATAAAAGCACATATGTTGCTTCTACTATACACATCCTAAATAGCACACACAGCCACTGCAATAACCAGATGGTGGGAAATGCCCTGGATGAAGACATAGCTGCACTTATTTCAGATGAAAGCCCCTGCCAGAGAGCACAGGTCTGCTCTAGTCTGAATTATGTATGTGTGCTTTTCTTGATGAACCTAAAAAGAATACACACTTTAGATTTTTAATCCATTTAGAGAATTAAAATATGAACAAACAAATATAGACATCTTAGATTTTCCTACTTTCAGTACTTAGGGAGGGGGTTGTCTGTGTCACTTACCAAGCAGCATTCTGGAAGTAAATGGACTGAGTTTTCTTGAGAAGCCAATCAAACTGCAGTCTACGAAAACCTCAGTGCAGAGCATGTCATTCCTCCAAATGACATTCACTGAGCAGAGGAACATTTTGCAGAAGTCAATGGGATTGTTGATAATACAGCCAGCAGGAAAATTAAGGGTGTCTGGGGGATAGCTGGGCAGTGCAGGAGCAGGGGAAAGAGGTCATGACTAAAACCAATTCCTATTTAAGTCATATTTGACCATGAGGCTAAGCTGGAAAAAATGTGAGCGCAAAAGTTTCAGAATGTAAAACATATCATTTTGAAATCAGAGTGAAATATATTTTTATCAACGTTTTGGTATTTCATGTTAAAATCTTTCATATTGTTAAGTTTTCATTTCAAAATTCACCTAATTTCAAGGAGATATGGAAAATATTTAATTTAAATTGACCTGGCAAATATTTTAGGCTGAAAAGCAAAGCCATATACAGTGTTTTGCCAACAGTTCTGTAATCGTTGTTTCAGTTCAATTCTGGTTTTGTTTCTTTCAAAATTTTTGTTTCAGCCATGAAGAATACGAAAACAAACAAAATTTACCAACTTTAGCTCAGGAATAATTCACAGGGATTTTAGTCCAGTGTGTTCCTCATAGCTGGGTAGAACCATCCAGTGAGATCCCCATACTGCAGGGGCCCATACAATTAACACAAGAGCACAGCCAGGAGCTGGTACCTGTGCTGGCAGGCAGAGCTGACAGGTAAATTAAAATGTATATTAACGGGTAGACAGGTAAGAGCATCAATCAGGACTCATGCGTGTTCACCTTCTCAGACCCAAAACTCCGGCAGGGATAAAGAAGGCAAAAGACTTCCATTATTAAGAACTGCCCTTCCTAAATATTTATAGTAGTGAAAGGGTTAAATGGAAAGTCTTCTGCCTCTAAACTCTTACCTAGGAATACAGAGAAAGGAGATAGAAAAGTAACCAAACTTGCTGTAAATTTGCTTGGTAGAGTGGATTCTGAGGTCTTCTCTTACAGAATCCTCCCTTCCTCAACAATGAGCATTTGTACTTTGACTCCTTTGTGCATAGTTTGGAATGCTGCAAATAATGAATATTTCAGCAAGGATAAAAGGTTGTGGAGCTTGCAGCCTCTTACTTACCTAGAGCAGGGGTGGTCCCAGAGGGCAGGTGCTGCACAAACACACCTCCAGCCCAGGAGTGGAAGGGCCACTGCCAAGGGTGAGAAAGCAGCTCAGGCATTACTCATTTTTATTGCAGTGGTACCCATGCACTGCATAAATTTTATTTCTGTCTCAGTAGCCAACCAACAAGATGCCAATTAGTGATCACTTTCTAATCTTATTTTTAGTTTTCTGCTTTACACATCAATTTACTGGTAAACTTGGCCAAACATTCCATTTCATAAGAGCTAGATGATATTTATTCTTTCTGTTAATATCCTTGTAACAAAAATATGAAAACCCAAAACAGATAAGAAAAACAGAAATCCAGATACAGATATATAAAACTGTATGTCCACGTGCAAAGAATAAATATGCACTATATTTCTATAGTATCTAGGCCAGATCAAATTTTTAATCATCGTGCCATTTATGTAAACGTCAAATGTATTAGCAAGATGCAAGGGAGACACATGAAACAGTCTCATACAAAACAAAACATTTAAATGCCAAGAAAGTGTAATGTATTTCTAATTTGCACAGTCATTTCTACTATGTTTCCGTGCTCTATTCAGGACTCAGCCATGAAATGACATCTTCCAGAAAAACACTTAGCCTACTGCCCCTGAAACAAACAAAAAGAAGAAAACATTCCTTTTGTGCCCCAGGACACAGAAAGCAGAAAGATTATTTGCTCTGGGTGGTAATTAGATGATGCTGAGGACAGCACGTGTGTGTTTATGTGCATGCACACACTCACCACTTACTCCGAGTTGTAATTAAATGATGTTGTGTTTGTATGCACACACACTTATCTTTGCCAAATCAAAGAGCACCCAGAACCACATCAAGCAGAACAGGAAAACCAGCTGAGAGCAAGACCAAATGCAGGTTTTAGGCTTTCCTAAATCTGTCATGTGTGAAAAGTTAGCAATTAATACATGGTAACTCTTCAAACAGGACAGCCCTGCCTTGGCACAGTAATTCATAAGGCCTCTGACTTGTTTGAACACTTTCAGAAAGGTTTATCCTCTCTCCTCATACAAGTCATTATTCTTCTCATTCACATCATTTACTGGAAAACTTGGCATTTCTCAGTTTGCCCATGATGCTGTGAAACATTTGGGATCATGGACACGGGGTTAACAAAGGGACTGGAGCAGCACTAAACAAAACTAAGGTTACAATCTCTGCTAAAAGGCACTGACAGATTTACAGCAACCTCAAAAGCTTTCCTATGCTGGTACTGGTTGCACTCCTGAGACAGTTACACTAACCCAGCAGAAAATGAATTTTAGAGCCAACGCACAGGATCAAGTGACTCCACGGAGAATTCCTGCGTCTATGTTCAAAACCATTTATTTGAACAGCAATTAAATGTGTCTATTATTACGTTTTGTAAATGTTTATAGCTCATCTTGCACAACAGCTACATAAAGAGGAACTATACTGAAAATTAAAGGTACTTAATGCACAGTAAAAAGCAGAAATTGAAAGGAAAGTTTACTTTTTTGCAAGAACTGATAAGGAAGGAGAAACAGGCTGTCTGTACTGACTCAGAGATGAGGTCACCATTAGAAATAGAACGTACGGACAATTTTGTTTATATCTTCAGTAGCTTGGAATTGCATTCAGCCTTAATTGCCATGTTCCAACCCTACTATTCCTGAACAACTGTTTCCTTTTCTGCTTCTATATGGGAACTACAAGAGATCGTATCATCAGGAGGGTAGGCAAAAGAAGAATAACATACTGATGTTTCCTAAAACACATTTGTAATTAAAATGTGATTTTGACACATACTACTAAAGTCTCAGCCCAGTAATATTATTGTCCCTGGTAAAAGTGCTTATTTTCAGGTGAGTATCTTGTCCATTGTATATTTTATATACTAATTATCTGTAAAAGATAACAATTATTCATATTACTTTTAATTTCTGTAATGCAATCACATGGCAGCAGTTTGTTGATTTATGCTGCATATTGACTTTCTGTTGGTCCACTGATGGCCATGTGAGAAACTTCATAAACTACCGGATTACAAAAGCACTTCTACTGAAGGAAACCACTGATTTATCAGAAATGCAAAAGCAGATAAACAGGAGGAGGTAAGGAGCATGCCCACCTGATTCAAATGCCTGTGTGAATTTGCCTCTATCTGTGTTGTGCCTGCAGCCAACAGAGCTCTGAAGAAATGGAAAACCGTACCTGGAGTGAGCCTGGACAGGCAGACAGGAGGGCAGCTGCAATACACACAGTTCAGGGCTGTTTGCCATTTTCCTCACAGAGAACTCTTAAGCAGTTGCCCATCATCAGTTCAACAGGGAAAAAAAAAAACCCAAAACACAAAAATACCCATAGATAAACCTATGCCACTGCCCTCTGCTTCTGTGCAGGTTTTTTGTGGAGTCTTAGGCATGACGGGCAGTGAAGGTTTCGCCTCATCAGCTGCCTCTTCCTCTTATCCTCCTCAGGCTTCACTCATGTCAATGATTCAATAAAGACATTTTCAAAAGATTTTCAACATCTATGGACTTTTTTCTGTTTTTATCCAATTCTTGGAGTAACTGGGCTATCTTCTATCTGAGTTGAGATTTAAAAAGAAAAGACATCAACAAAAAAACAGTTTTCCACCCATCTTACACCACCAACTTTCTCTCGATCAAGGCATTTCCTTCACTGGTTGCCTCAGGTAACAATACTCAACTTCTGTGGCCTATTCAATCCCAGCTTTCTAAATGCTGATTTTCTTGCAGTTTCCAGTGTTGCAAGTCAGGGGAAGTGAAGCTGGATGCTGAGGAATGCAGACACCGAACACACTCTTCCACACCTGGGAGTAACTGCACACTCAGCCCAGGATTTCCCTGCATGCCCTTTTGAAAGAACCCTGGGAATACAATTCATTTTTTATGCCTTCATCCACTTCACACAGTCATCAGACCTGAAACTTCTCGCAGTGAAAACACACACAGTGCCCTGAACTCTGCTGTCTGTGGAGATACTTGTCATATTTGTAGCACAAGAATACCCAGCAGTCATCCACTCTGGGCTGGATAATGAGTTCAGCCAGGATCCCCTTCACTCTCAAGACTATCCAGAAAAGAGAGATTATAGGATATCCTGATCAGGGACTACCTAATTTAATAACCTTATCGTGCCCTAAAAAGTTTTCTGCATATATCAATTTTTTTTTAAATAGCCCACCAGGAAAGGGGAATCCTGTGAAAGTGTAAGTCTGCAATTAGAATTATTGTTTGGAGGATTTATTCCAACACCAGTTTCTGCTTGCCATAATCACAGTGAAATTCCACAAAACATAGCTAATAAGAATGGCTTATTCATGGGGCTTGAATACTAAGTTTGAGTTTATCTAACAGAACTTGGTTTTAATTTCTATAGAAAAGAGCTCTCTTTTCTTTGTTTTTGTTTTTTTTTTAAGGTACAAGAAAGTGCTGAATGCTACCACTTGACTTCTGTAATCTGTTCTAGTACAACAGCACCACAGAGCATATCAAGGATACAACTTGATGTGCAGTTTCTTCATTTTCAGTTACTTTTCTCAAGTTGGTTAAATGATTCTGTGTCTGTAAACCTGCTGGCAACTGGATACTCCACCTTACGTGCACTTCCTGCCCCAGTGAGTTTAAATGCTATTTTACACTCTCAATTGAACTTTAAAAGGACAATGATACACACCAGGAATTTCATGCAGCTGTATTAATGCTGACTAGTGTAGCAGAGAACTGGCTTCCAAAGCAGCCCCAGAATTATCTTGTATTACCAAGAAATTGAAAAAAAATATCCTAATCAGGTCATTTCTTATAAAAAGGAGGAAGAAAATAAAATAAAATTACAAAGTTTGTTTCTTTTTAAAGCAACACTTGAAGAATTTTTGAATATTTTTCTACACAATTATGAAGATTTTTTTTTCCTCAAGGAGAGTAAAAGGAAAAAAAACAAAAGGGAGTTTTGCAGTATTATCTGACTCCAGGAACTACGACTTATAAGAAAACATCACTTATGATAAAGATGATGCACAGAAAACCTTGTGCCAAAACCAGAAAATTAATTAATTTAGTAATCTGTGTGTATCATCACAGCCAAATACTCATCTATAAAAAGCACACCTCTTTGGTGCCTCATTGGCTGCAGAATTCTAGCACCATCCTCCCTGAATCTGGTGTCTTCTAAGAACACATCTTCAGCCTGCAGCCTGCCTTACTATTTATAGTTGGACAGGGTTTCACAAATATTTATAGATAGGAAGTGCTTCACAGAAGTTCCTTGTAATTCCTAGTTCAACATACATGAAAAGTTATTTGCCCTTCAGAAAGCTGAGGCATTTTTATGCATATTAATAAGCATATTTTAATGTAATGTATTTAAAGATAAGTCTTGACCTTATAATGATCTCAAACAACTATTTGTATAAATAACAAATAGTGTTGTGTTATTTCTATGAATCCAGAAACAAAAAATACACAGCTGGACTAACTGGGGAAGACCTTCAATTCCTGTCAACCCTAGTGGTGCTAAAAAAGCATTCTGAATAACAAAATGGAAATAAAAAATTAAAGAGAGGGGAAAAAAACCCAACTTGAAAATACTTTGAGTTTCTCAAACCAAAGCTATTGTGAGCACTGTTACTGTACCTTCAGAATCTACGATCCTGCTGGGTGAGAATGAGAAAAGTGAATACAAAAAGCTGCCATCAACCCCATCCTCCTAAAGCATGAGCCCAGCACAGACACACAGGAGCTGGTACATGAATGTGGCTGAGGGAAACCTGCCTTCCACGTTCAGGAAGAACTGGAAATGAGAAAATAAATTGCTCGGAGTTGACAGATACATTTTTTCCTCCCTTATTACACTTTTTCTCCCCTGTTCCTATGCAAAGGCTTCTGCGTGCATTTCCATACCTCCTGCAGGTCATCTCGGACAGAAGGAAAGCACTAAGGGAAAGCCACAGGCCTGGGTTTGGGGGAGGGGGAGGACTTACAACCAAGCTTCCAGGTCATCACTGCCTTGCAAGTTGATTACTCAACTCACTACTAATCTGCTGCACCATGCAATTTGATTTCAATTTCCCAAGGAGGTGGAGGAAGGGAGAGAGGAGAATGTATCCAGCTGATGAAGCCCTGCTTAGGTTAAAGTCTGTCCAAAGCTCTCTGCAGAAAAATGCACTGAAGGCACTGCAAATGAATTGATGATTGTTCATGTTTTCCCACTGCTTTTTCCTTTATTAAATATTTTTGTTAGCTAAATAAGCATGATCATTTTGTTCAACTTTGCTCACAATATTCCCTAACACACACAAAATCCTGTCTGGGGGAAGGGAGGTCCTAATAGGAACAGAAGGTGATTTCATCTCTTGCATAATTTTTCTCAATAAAAAACCATAAATTTTTTGTATTTAAAATTAGTAATGGTACTTTATATATAGCTTGAAATATTTTCCCTTCTCCTGGAGGCAAGATTTAAAGGCCTCTGGCACCATCATTGACCAAATAATTAAAGAATTTATTTGCCATGCAGCTTTAACAAAACAGCTCTGGAACATTTAATTAAAAACACTGCAGTTCTTTACAGTGAAGAAGAAGCTTGACAGAGAGTTACACTTTGCAGAATTCATTTGCTTCATTGCAAGTACTTTTCAACATTAGACCATCAAACACGTCATTGGTTTATATCCAATATAATCCGTTATTTCCCCAGCAATATCCTACTGGAAGTTACTCAGCCTGCATATTTCACAAAGACCAGCTCATTAGTTCCTTGTCTACCAACCTGCTTAATTACATCACATAGTGAAACTTCATTAATTTTAACAGAAGTTATATGTCACTCTACAGCCTGATTTTTGTATTTTGCTCCCGTTTCTACCAGACATTTTGATCCAGGAACTGCCATTCACACCGTGTGAAGTTCAGAGAGATAAAGCCCATTCTGTGTAGCTCAAAGTGCCAAACGCAGCCCATGAAGTCAGAGCCCATCCTGACACTCGCTGTGATTCGTAGCAGCTGACCTTTGAATCAGCCCAAAATGGCCCTTCTTCAAAGCTGTATCTGCTCTGATCAATTCTAATGTAAAGTAACAAGGGACTTTCACTCAAATATTTACAGAGGGGTGTTTTTAATTATACAATTGAAATATTTCAACTATTACACTGGGGAGATTTACATGAGCTTATTATGACTTTATAGACTTGATCTGGTTTAAATTATGAAAGCCTTTTATAACTTCCTACATAAGGATCCAGATTAGAATTTCTGTAATCAGCTCAAATGTATAACATTTGAATTAACCATTCTTACAGTGTGCTTTTCCTGGTAGGGACTTAATGCACCTCCACAAAACAGGTACTCAGACTTGCTCAACAGAGAAATCATGAAGTAAACAAAGCTCCAGCACTGCAGCTCACAGACAATTAGCACCAGGTGTGACTTTGGCTCTACAGACTTCTTGTCAAACAGCCCCAGTACTTCAAAGACTGTTTTTGAAAGTGGTCTTCTAGATCCACTTGCCCCATATGTGTGTATATATGTCCACCATGTCATTGTGGTAATTCTGTTGCATTAAAACATCAGAATATTTTTTGGTCAAAACTTTGCTTTATCAAAAGTCCAACTACTCACTTGTTCACCCACATTTCCATTGGAAACAAAACATTTTTAAATGATCCCAACTGTGAGGGTGGCTGACTACCAATATACTGAAATGCATTTGGGGAATCCTGGGCTGCTTAACTTTGAGTGATCTGAGATGTGAAAGGTGTGCTGTCAATCAGAGCAGGGACTCAGAGCAGGTTTCTCAAAAGCCAATCTGTACCTCAGAATCACTGACAAGGGAGTTACACATTGAAGCTTTCATCTCAATGGAAATATAAGTTTTATAGCCTCCATATTCCTACAAATGAAAAAAAAAAAAAGTCTGGTTAGCTGTCTATGTCCGAGTTTTAAAAAAACAGGATGTATTGTATTTTCATTATTTTTGCCTGATTGAGAAACAGTTTTTAATTATCACTTTCTGATGGATCCAGCCAGACACCACAACCACTACTAACTTTATGTGGAGCCTTTCCAGAGATAAGATGACTAAAAATAGCTGTCAATAGTTAGGATCCCTGTAGAACAGTTTCAAAATAATACAAATACTTTAAAAAATTCAAATAGTTAACTAGTTTCATCATAAGAAAAGAGACTGTAAATATTTTCTGAGAAAATAGGCCTTTGTAAGAGATCATATGTAGATAACTCTAAAACTGAGAGCCAAGTGGTTTTTTAGATATACTTAAAAACTCCTTGGCAGAGTTAGCTGGGATACCTGGGTGGGGAAGCCCACGCTTTGAACTCCTGAGTACAGACTTCTTCACTGATGTCATGAGGAAAATCCTCACTCTATTAGTTTTATTAAGAAAATTTAGTAGATAATACAGCTCCCGCTATCACAAAGGCAGCAGTTATCATTAGGTCTGATCAATTCACAAACAAAAAATGCCATTTTTGGAATACCAGAACACAATTACTCTCTTACACTTTCATGCCCCGTAGTCCTCCAAGTTAATTGGTCAGTGCATGATGTCAGAAATTTCATATAAAATATGACCCCACCAAGATTCCCAGCACACCACGTGTCCACGAGGAAAACCACCCTTCTCCCCGGGTGTGTCCGTGTACGCGCAGCCCCTAATTCCACAAAGCACTTACGTCGGATGTTTTGTGCTTTATTCCAGCAGAATTCAAATGCACATGTAAGCGCTTTGTTGAACAAGGAGGGATTTAGGCATATGCTTAAGTACTTCACTGAACTGGGACCAGACTACTATTTATAGAAAGCTTTTTGTTCCGGTTTTATTGTTCAACACTTAAAGTCATCCTATGGCTTTTCCTTCTGTATACCTTCCCCTCACACAGCAAAGCTTTTAGGACTACAATTTTCTTCCAGAAGTCAAAGGTTTAAAATCAGAATGGATATCATAGGCTCCTCCGATTAAATTTTTTTTCATCATATTTACACAGAAATATGAAAAAAAAAAGGCTGAA
This sequence comes from Atrichornis clamosus, assembly GCA_013400975.1. Lineage (NCBI taxonomy): Eukaryota > Metazoa > Chordata > Aves > Passeriformes > Menuridae > Atrichornis > Atrichornis clamosus. The sequence continues at coordinate 18,932 of WBMZ01005109.1, forward strand.
TTGTAGGAAAGTTATGAAGCCAAAAGCTGCATGTAATAACAGGATGAAAAATCACATCCCACCCCACCCCAGCACTGAAGCACTCGCAGAGGAACCAAACACTAATGTGTGCACCCATAAGTGTTCATTTCAACTTCTCCAAGTGCCCTTCGGTGTGCAATCCTCTGTTCCACAGAGCAATTCAGGCAGAGTCATGTCTGAGGCAGAATTGTATTGAACGTGAAAAGCCATCAGTGTTGGACACCCGTTGCTGCTGCAGAGGCAGACTGCTAACAGGCGCTGAGTGGTGTTGTGAGGAGACAAAAATACTTCTGAGTGACTTCCAGTTCAACACCAGCACCTCGGTGTTTTCATTTAGACAAATATCTCTCTCTGTTGCAGAGGGGTCTGGACCTATCAGCTCATCTTTCACTGCTAATGAACACGTTTTCACCACTCTTTGTTTTGATTAATCAATGACTTTTCACAGATATCAGTATAATAACAAAAAATGCACATCTCCCTAAAAATCTCAAATATTCCATCTGCTCTTTTAACAATACTGTTGTTCTTTTACAGATTTTATGTTCCCCATAAATATATACACGGGGCTTCTATTTTCTCTATTTATACACAGCTTGCCCAAAGACAGTGCTGTGCTTCTGCGGTGCTTGAAAACCTGGCTGGATAAAGCTGGCAGGTTTAACTACCATTGGAAGAGCTGGGAAAGGCTGCGTCCATCCAAAGCGGCAGCAAATGAAAGAATGTTTAGGAACTGGAATGGTTTAAAGGAAAAGGATTCGTGCTGATATTTGTGGAGACGGGAAGGAGAGAGCTGAGAGGAGAGAGGAGAGGCGGTCGGGGAAGGCCAGGGGAGGAGGGATGGGTGGAAGCCGGCGGCTGCTCGGCGGTGCGTGCCGGCGGCGGCTGCGGCACCGGCCGTGCCGGGGGCTGCGGGGAGGGCAGGGCTCCGCTGGGGCGCAGAGCCCGTGCTGCACAGCTGGAACTGCCGCTGCCTAGCCCTCTTCCCGCTTCCCAAGGAAACCCACCACGAAGCTTTTGCTATGGAAAGCTGGCGGAGGGAAACTCACTTTGCCTGATTGTTCCTGCGCTCAGGGAGGCAGGATCTTATACATCTCTGTAAATACTGGTGCACGAACAGCATCAAAGAAGACTCCAACATCCATTTCTCATGTAATTCTCGACTTTCAACTCTGGCTACCAAGATGCATTGAAAGGGGCAAAATCATCCCCCAAAAGCACATTATTTCATCAGAGTGCCCTAACAACGTGACCCAAAGCCACTAAAATCACCGAGAGAAGCTTTCCACCATTTTCAGAGCTACTGAGTCAGACTGCAGTAACCTTCAGCTGAATTATTAATGGTAACTTGTAAGCCATTATCATGGAAAGATCTCTATTAGTCACCAATTCAGGGTGCTATTTTCAAAAACATCCAACTTAGGGATGCACAAATCCCATTGACAAGCCAACAGGACTTAAAATTCCATTTGGCTTCCATTCCTCCTCTTTTTAAAAATCCTGCCCTTAATACATTAAACTTTTCTACTGCATTATCTATAACTTGACAATGAGGCCATAAATGTCACTTAACAAGAACAGAACACTTGGTGCTAAGTTTACAAATTCTCTCCTTAAGGCAGGATGAAATTTTAACTACAGAGTATTCAGTTCTAGACAGGTTCTTCTGCTTGAAATGCAGAGGTTCTCAGAATGGTGTCCTCAAGAAGAACAGCAAAAAATCCTGATGTTTTCACGTACAGAAGAGACTTGGTTGGTTGTGCACACATAGAACCTATTACACCTCACTTCTATTTAAGTAAATGGCTTTAATACTCTTGTTGAATAACATTACAAATATCTTGCAGATACAAACAGTGCTTTGTATTTACAAGAGCATTTTCTATCCAAAATTCCCAATAGTTTTATAAGCAGTGATGAATTAACCCTTGAAACCCTGAAGCTACAGCCCAGCAAAGACAAGCACAGTGTATGAAGGCAGAGTGTCCCCTGACAAAGAAAGTAAAAACACAGTCTTTCTTCCCCCATCACACGCCACAGACATCACATACCTGCATTTTTTCAGTCTTTCCATGCTGCTTCCTTGAGGAGTAAGCATGGGATATTGCCAAGGTGGAGCTGTGTTAACAGGAGAAAGGTAGGAACGTGGAAGCCATTGCTAAAGCTGCAGCTGTATTTTATTCTGATTAATAGCAAAGCACTGGCTGAGATTTTAAGGGCAGCCACACATTTCAAGTAAGCGTTATCACAAGTCAAGAGAACTCGTAAGTACATTGAAAGGAAGATGTGAGGGACGCACAAAAAAAGAAGTGGAATACAGGGCAACAACTTCAGCAAACTCAGTCAAATGATTTTTAACATCTCTTAAAGAGAAGATCAAGGAGTTCAGGGAAAACTGACAGTTCCCAACAAAGCCTGTGTAAAATAGTGCAACAGATTATCTCAGTGCAGAGGGAATACAGGAAACATTGGAAGGGACTGTTACACTCAGAGCCTTCAAAGGCTTTGACTGTCAGAAGAGACTGTACAAAAGGTGAAACAAGAACATTTAACAAAGAACAAGTATTAGAATGGCACAAATTTCTCGGTTCTGATCCAGATGAGCCTACACACAAAAGGATCAACAACTAATGAGGAACATAAAAAGGCAAAAGGAAAAGGATCTATAAATACAACCGAAGTAAGTGGGAGACAAAGATAAGCAGGGGTTCCAGTATTTAATGGGAGAGAAGAGAAAATAACAGATGGCAAAGAGAAAGCTGAAGTATTCAGTACTTCCTTCACATTCTTTTATGCTTCCATCTAAGGGAAAATGAAAAGCAAAAATTTTTCTAAAGTGATTTTTACCAAGAAGACAGGACTAGAGGCCTGAAGAAAAAAAAGAGTAGGCTAAACAGTATCAAAAGAAGCGAGACATACATAGTCTGATAGAGAATGACAAAGTTCACTACAGAGTACTTAAGGAATTACCTAAAGCCATCCCCAAACATTAGCTATTATATTCAATAATGCACAAAGGGAGGGTAGAGTTCCCAAAGGACAGTGGAGAGGCAGAACCAGTATGTAGCTTCAAAAGGAGAGGCAAGTCTCACTGAAGAAACTGCAAACCAATCTGCCTTTCATACCACAGAAAACGAGTTAAATCACCATATAAGTACCTGAAAATAATCAGAACCAATGAAATTTCTTTTTTGATATGGTAACTGGGCTGCAACAGAAGGAAAACCCAGTACCAGGCAGTTTATACAGGCTACAGCAAGGCTTTCTGTAACTGGCCAACGTGATCTTTTCATGGGGTGTAAGTACTGATATGAAATTGCAGCTTAGTGGGTGCACAGTTTCTTTTTAAAAACCCCAAAAACCAAACCACCACTCAAATTAAAAGTGATCACTAAAACTCACTGACAATGGAATGCATCTCACAACTCGTTGTACACATTATTACAAAATGCCAGTAGAGAAAAATGTTTGTGAAGTAAAAGGTAGGGTTCATATGACCTTCAGTCCACAAGCAAACAAGATCGAAATTCCAAACTTAATACATTGAAGAACTGTTGAAAAGTGAAGTGTAAGCAGAGCAAGGACAAATCTAGACACCAAGAGAAAGCACAAAATAGAGATAAGCTGAAATCTGCTGGAAGGGATCTGGAAGCCACTCTAGGCTATAAGTTAAAAAATAGTATAATGGTATTTTATAAAGGCATATTTCATGCCAGGATGTTTAACAGGAGTGTCACTCAGAAAGTAACCTTTCCATTTTTCCCTACTGTCCAGAAACTTGCAAAACATGAGTGGGAAAAAAATCACAAGAAAATTCACAGTAAATGCAAGTCTGTCTTGTCATCTTATTTAGCTAGGGAGCAATAAATGTCAGCAGTGCCCAGGGAAAATATGAGGGCAACAGTGTTGGGTCACACAAAAAGCAGTGTAATACTGTATCTTTTGGAGGGAACACACCCATTAACACCAACCTTCACAGGCCATAATGGCATTTTCATGTTCCTACTGCTCTCGAATTCTTTAGCACTTGACACAGAATCACCAAGGCTACTGTATATAACACATTAATTTTTCAGACTATTTAACCTTTCAGGAAGAATCAGTCTACATCTTCCAGATTGATTCTTGTGGCATTTTCAAGCCTAACTAAAAAAATGAGGCTAGTTTTTATCAGGGCTTTTGAACACTTGGTAGTCACCGTAATTAAGAAAAACCCAATAATGTGGACTAGATCTTTTCCAGACAAAATTTTGACATTTTGTCTTCGTGTAATTACTTTCTACTATTTATAGGCTGAAACTCATGCCAGTCTTCTATTTTTAGTCCATATAAACCAATGTAAAGCTTTTAAAATACTTCTCACATTAGAAAAATGCTGGTGAACATGTAGAGTTCATAGAGTAAAGCCATGATTAACACTGCATTTGAACCTAAGACTACAAGTTCAATGCAGCAAAGCAGTTGTAGGTACACCTAATATTGCCACCAATTAGATTTTAATAATAAAGTTTCTTATCAAAACAACCATTTTGCTTCTCCTGTGACTATAGGCCAGCACCTAAAAATGCACAGATCCATTTCCTCAGATTACCAAGAATATAAAAATTCTTTTGAAGAAATTACCTCAAGCTTCAACAATTGCAAAGACATCTGATGATAGCAAAGAACATTTTTCTGCTTGATAATCATAAATCTCCTCATTCATACTGCTGCTCACAAATATTTTGAAATGTCTATTAGAATACTTTCTAGGAACCCAACAACCTATTGGAAGTTTTCAGTTTGGGTTACAGAGAACATTCCCTGAAAACAAAATTCCTATTATTTCAATCCTCTTAAACAGTATTAACGTCTTTAAATAATAACAACATTACCAAAAGGTTTAAAATACCAAGAAAATACCAGAGTCACAAAAAATGAAATGCCAGATTGTCTAAAATATGGCCCTATTTTATATGCTCTGCTGAATGCCATCATGCCTTCCAGGATGGGAGATTTCCCATTAGTGGGAATAACTTCCCCTGATGAAGAACGGCTATTGAATAAGCAGGACAGAATATATACGATCAGCAAATACATTCAAGGTGACACTGTGACTTTTTTTGCACAGGAAAGCTATCCAGAGGCTTGGAATCTCCTGCTCATAATGAGATAACAAAAGGAATGTTTCAGGTGTTAGGCTCACTGAAAACCATCAAGGAAAAGCTCCTGTTCACCAGAAAACTCCTGAATACTAAAGCATTTAGTATTGAGATGTGTGTGATATGGAGGGGACAGCAACAGCTGCAATATTTTTAAGCAATCTTCATCCCTGATGGATGATTTTAGAGTAGACATAATTTTCATAAGTTCAATATAAGTTATTTGAACCTCGTTAATAAATAAATCAGGCTAAAGGCAATTCCCCAAACACCGTGGAATTAATGATTTATCAGTCTTAGAAATAGAAATGCTGAATAGAGACAGCTGCATTATTCAGGCTTCATAATGCACAAAGGTTTTCAAAACTTGAAATGTGCATCCAAGGTCACCCTGCTATGAACTGGAAGCGTGATTCAGTCCTGCAGCTCCAAATCCCGTCCCTCCACCAGTGAAAATCAACCCTTGCTGAATCTGCAAACCCTTGACAGTTTCCATGTATCCATACAATGGATACATAACCAAGCTGCCACATGCAGGCAGGAAAAGCATCTCCTTCACCAGAAGCAGCGGTGAAGTTAGGCAGGTTCTGCAAAACTCACTGCTGTGACTTTTTTAAGGCATTGCGCCATACCAGGAATAAATGCATTGTGCAAACAAAGGTTCTTGCGTGATGCCAGCTGTGCTACCCAGTACACAGTCCTGCTGTTGCTGCTCTTTCACAGGGGTCCAGCTACTGCACCACAACGTTGCCCTCACAAATCTTTGGCACCCAAACGTGGCAACTTCGGGAAGCTGAGCAGTCCTTGGGATGTATGGCCTTGGAATAGGAGTGGTGGAGAGGCTGTAAAACCTGCCAGCAATGCAAGGCCTTTAGCCCAGAGGAGAGAAAGGGCTGGAGGCAGATAAATAAGTATCCATGAGAGAATTGCTATTGAAGCTATGAGGGCACTGACCTGAGCATTCACACTGAAGAAAAAGGCACTTCAGAAGCATCTCTTCTGCACACTTAAAGGTGTGAAAAGGACCCTCCAAAACACACTTCCTATTGTACATGTTAAAGATGTAGCAACTCCTGACTCCAAGAAATATTTACAGCTTTTTGGGTTTACATTCCAATGTGTGGAGGGCGTCCCTGCAGCACACCAGCTATTTTATTTAGATGTTACAAAATATTCAAGAATTCTGAGCATAACATTCAAAATATTTGAAAACAAGGCCTTTTGCATAATGACCTTTAGATACAAGTCCATGCTGATGCATATGGGGTGATCCAGCAACATGCCAGTTACACATTCCTTAGGATATGCTGTCTTAGATCACAAAAATGTGGCATAAATGTGTGTGAAAAATTGGTCACACCTATAAAATGAAAGTCTGAAGTATTTCACTTCTAAGTAACTTCATTTATGAAGATGAAACTTCTTCCAAAGTAGGCATTGGAAAAAAATAATCGTTGCTGATTTAACGGATAATTCTGTAGCATGAAAATACTGAGACCAGCGTGGATCTCAGCCACTGTGACTGTCATTGCTGTCACCACTATCATCCTATTACACACAAATATTGTTTGTTCATGCTCACTTTTCCTTTCTCATATATTTTTTTTCTTTTCAGATAATTAAAACTATTTTATCTTTTTGCATCTGCCACTCCTATTCATAAAATAATCTGTATTTATATTTATCTTAGTTTTTATAAACTCTTTCTTTCAAAGGAAAGCTTAAGTTCCACTTTGAACTTTGTGAATTGCAGATATTTACTGCACAGTGTACATTTTATGTAAAGCTGTTTCGAAAAAATTCTTATGTCTGACATACACATTCCACAGATAAGCTTCATCAGAAGTCTGAACTTTGTTCAGATGTTTATTTTGAAAGATTTCAGCAGCCACACAATTTTTGTTTAAATGCAAACATTCGTTCTGTTTCCAGTTATCTCCTCCACGATCATCTCCCATCAGACTGCCACTAAAACAATCACTTATCTCTTGTATAATTACTCTGCTTTTTCCTCGTGGCCAACATAGATGACTTTTCCCCAACTGCAGTCAACATCCTGAATCTATTCTTAAACTGTAATGCAAGTTTTAGGGTGTTTTGAGGATCAGAATTTTCTTTTTAACCTCACTTGCTATACTTTAAACTGCCTGCAACAACCGGAATAAGCAGGTTTTGGGTTTTGTTGATGTAGATAAACTAACCAAGCACTTAGAGGATTATCAATATTCAGACAAACAGTCCTACTTTCTAATCACATCCCTGAAGAGTTTTATTCTTGGCTAACCAAGGATAAGAAGCCAGACAAATGTACGAGGTTTGACTCAGCCTAACCTACAAAAAGGCAGCAAACACTATCTGAGGTGCCCTATTGTGCCTGGTACGTGACGTGGGACACGCTGGAGACTCACAGCCCTCTGAAGCAGTGCCAAAGGCCAGGAGGGGAACCCTGAGGCATCTCCAATAACACCAAATGCCTATTTGGGGAAAACCAAACCAAATCCCCTGGCTGTGAGAGTGGTCCATTCAGTCTCCTCACTGCACTCCTCCAAAATAAATCCATCAAGGTGACAGCATTACAGGACACCAAATAAATATCCCCATTATCTCGCCATGGAGCTTGTCAAAAACAATAAAAATGTACTTGGCATAATCAGGAAATAGGCAATTGAATGGTTAAAAGGTATGGTGTGGATAGAGAGACATGCCAGACATTTGGATCAATATCACATTCAATACCCTGGATAATCAAGAGGTTGTGGTCCTGGATGTACAGTATGTGAGCAAAGGACAATGCTGGTAATGGTATCAAATAGGAATTCAAGGTAACAATACTCTGCATTCATTCCATTAAATGTTAAAGTGACTATGTTAATATTGACACTAAACTGAACTTTTAATACATGTTCTTGTGCTTTAGGAAGAACTTACAGCAATGTTCAGTTTGAAAATGGAGCTTAACATTAGATCATGAATTCATTACAGAGAATACTGAGCTAATTTATTAGCAAGATGCACAGACAAACCACTTCACATAAAATTCATGAAAATGCTGAATCCTGTTTGAGTCACCACATGAAAATTAGTCATGTGTAGATGAGGGGATGGGATCAGGAATGAAGTGCTACTTGAGAACATGACAGTGTGCATGCAGTCCCACTCCAAGAACTGCTTACGTAACTGAGGGCTTGCAGTATCTACCAGCCATGTACAGTATTCCTTAAAAGATTCCCTTCTACTGTTTGGGAGTTGAGTTACAGCAGTATCAACTTTCACACTCTTTAAAAACTTTCATTTTAGCTTATTTCGGCAGCAGTTAAGTCCTGCTCTACACCACTGCTTTCAGCTTGCCTGTCTTCCCAGCACTTTATCTTGGTACCCATGCTTCTCAAATATCACTTTACTACAAAATGCACTTTAAATAAAAAGAAAGTAAAGAAAGTATTAGCACAGAACTGGGTTGGTGTAATGTGATGAAACTGCACAATAAGGTGGAAAAAAACCCACAAGCAAAAATGATCAGCAAGAAATACACAGAAAGAAGTAAACTTTTTGACAGTTTAATTCAGCAAAGGAGAGGTTTCCTCCACCTACAATACAGCAGGCCTTGCAAAGATACGTAACAGAAGACAGCGCTCCGTCTCTCCCGTTTCTGGTACAGTCTCCAAGTAAAGATTTTAGGAAAACAACCCATTATGTGTTCAGTGACGGTAGGGGAGCACATCTTGACGACATCCGTGCCAAGGTGGTGGCGACCGGGACTACAGCGGCCGCCTGAGCCGGCATCCAGGGCACCTCGGCGGGCTGGTGCACTGCGTGACCTGGGGAAAGTTCCCTCCCGCCGCATTCTCCTCGGGCTTTGAGGTGCTCGAGACGCTTCGGTGGGGTACTGCGAGGCGTTCAAAACTACTCCTTGTAAAACATTTAAATCCCCCCGTGGAAAAGAAATTTTAAAAGCCCCAACCCGGTCGCAGCCGAGCTCAGCTGCACCGCAGGAGCTGGGCGATCGCCGGGGTCACGGCGGGGACGGCGCTCCCGGGAGGACTTCTCCTTCTATCAGCCCGCGAAGGGAGCAGGGCTGCGGGGAACAATCTCCCTCCGACTCTCTCCGATTCAGAGTATTAAACGGAGCGTCACCTCCTGGAACTGGGCGCCCCGAGCGCGTTCCCGGGGCTGCTGGGGCTCCCGCCGGGCGCGGTGCCGCGGGCGCAGCGGGGACCGCGGTGCCTCAGGCGGGCGGGCGCGGGGCTCCGCTGCCGCCTCCCAGCCCCGGCCAGGGCACAGCGCGGCCACCGCCGCCTCCCGAGCCGCTCCCGTCTCTCAGAGCCCGCCGGCTTCCCGCGGCAGCGCAGCCGCTGCCACCGAGCCGCCTCCATCCCCCGCCCGAGCACATCCTCCGGCCGCATCCCGCTGTCCCCGGCACCGCTCCGGGATGCGCTCGGCCCCGGCAGCGCTCCCGCCCCCGCCGTCCCCCTCAAGGTCACCGCGGCGAGGGGCAGCCCCGGGGGTCGCCGCTCCCGCTCTTACCTGAGCCGGCGAGCGGAGCGGAGCCGCCGGGAGCGCGGAGCCGCCGCTGTCCCCCCTCACCGGCGGCAGCGCCCGGGGACTCGGGCCGCGCACGGCGCCTCCTCCTGCGCCGGGGCCGCTGCGCTGCGCTGGGAGGCGGCGGCTCCGTCAGACTTAGCGGGGAAGCCCTGGGGGGGGCGGGCAGCGCCTCTCCCCACCCCGCGAGGTGCCGGAGCCGAGCCGAGCCTCCCCCGGCGGGGCTGGGGCTCCCCTCAGCGGGGAGAGGCTGCGCCGCTCCCTCCGCCGGGGCTCCGGGCAGCGCGACCCTCCGCGCCCCCGCCCCGCTGCCCGCGCAGGGCTCCCCTCAGGGCTCCCCTCAGGGGCCGGGGGTGCGCGGACCCTCCGCGGGCGCTGGGGATGCGGGGCAGTGTCGGGAACCGCGAGGAGACACCGCGCAGGTGAGGGCGGCTCTGAGGCGCCTCAGCGAGACGGGGCTCAAGCGCGTCCGTTCGGTACCAAAGGGTTACTACCACCACCTTCCTTCCCTTTTTTTTTTATGTTTTCTTAGCACTCAGAGTTTCCTGCCAGAATTCTCCAAAAATAGCCAGGGCAAAACCTGATGCGGATTCTGGGAGATGGAGAGTCCCACCCTGGGACACAGGACCTGTGGGGAAATGAAAAATGTATGTGTTTTTACTTTATGAAGGAATTACGATGTACAGGTGATGTGCATTGCATAGACTGAGCAACAACACTCCAGATCTAGAAAATTAGTATTAAAACCCCACCCCACGACTGAGATTTGAAGATACTACTTTTGTTCACAAAGAGGAAGGCATCTCTGAAATGCTGCCAGAGTAGTTAATGTTGGGTATTTAACCAGCCTGTCCTGGTTTTACACATAGGCTTAAGTTAGATTTCATAACAGTTCAGTTGTGCCACATAATCTTTTCACCACGAGAGTTAAAACCAGTCATCAAATGTCGCCAAAGCTGAACTGAAACAGAGTGAGTTTTGAAGGGCTGAAAAATATATTTGGTAGATAGGATGGGGTTTTGTTTGGTGTAAAGGTTGCACACACATCACACAACACCTGTAGACAACTACAGCAAACAACACCAGCATTTTACTTGGAAAACTGGAAGTCTTCCACCTCTTTTTATTGGTGAATAGCAGTGCTGGACAGTCCTGGTTGTTTGACAGATGATACACTGTTAATTATATTCTGATTACTATCTTGGCTTCTTCCTTAACACCATTTAAATTCCAGTCTTAACCTTATCTCAGCAAGGACTTAAGGAAAAAGTAGGACAGCCAACATAACAAAAGTGCAAATCCCTCCACATCTTTTAAAACAATTTCTAACTTATTTAAAACCAGGAGAAGCTGTGACTATATTTTTGAAGAGCTTTCAGACAAGCTTGTTTACAAAATCCGGACTTGTAGGTCTCACCAAGCTCAGTTATCAGCTTTGGAAAAAAATCAGAAATCTGTAACTATTCTGCAAATATCTAGATTAGTTTCCTTATTTGATCTTAAACCACATGCTTGCTGTCAAGTGAGATTGAACAATGCTTCCCTCTGCTACATTTCCCTGGGTCATGAAGAAGATCAAACCAACTGAGAAAAACTAATCAAGACTAGCAGCATCTTTGTTTTGACAATGCTTAGAAAGATGGCAGAGAAAGCCTGAATGAAATGTTTACAAAAATAATCATGCAAACATTAGGTAAATGTGGTGCTATTTTCAGCTTGTGCTTATTAATCATTTAAAGCAGATGATTGGAGTGCCATTTGAAAAGCATTAGATGTGCATTCTTACTAGCTGCCTGCAAAGGCATTTCACTGGTAATTCTGTACTGCATAAAAACACTACATCCTACAGACTCTTCTCACAAAAATACTAAATTCCACACAAAACTACACCTGTTAATTACCAAGGATCACAGTGCAGAGCTCAGGATTTAAATATTACACAGAAGGACCGTCTCCAATCATGTGATTCCTCACATCATAACATCCTCAGCAGGTCAGCTACTGCAGCTGGAATTAATAACACCAGAGCAGTACAAACAAATTATTGCTTTCCTTGCTTCCTCTTCATCTTCAGATACTTAGCCCCTGTGACTGACTTTGTCAATCACAGTGAAATAGCAGAAGTGTCTGGCTGTTTATCACTTGTGATAAGCAATGAATGACAGAGCAGCTTTCTTCATTTTAATATCTTCTGCCCATGAAAATCTTTCCCCATGCAAACAGCAAAGTAGAATGTCTTATATTTCTGCCAACTTTAGAAACTACCCTCATATTTTTGTAGAGTACATGACAGGGGTCTCAGCACGTCTTTTCTGTTATTACAGTATTTCTAGGAACTCAACCTCTTACCTACAGGTTTTTTAAATACTTAAAGCATTATGTTAACAGTAACAGATCAACTGGTTACTAAATTTAACACTTCTCATTATGTTTTGGAGGTTAGGACCATTTGTGTCATTTTTTTCCCTATTGCACCTTCTCTCACTTAAGGTGAGACTTAGAGATTCCTTTAAATTCTTCCTAATTTTCCTGGTTAATGGGGGAATATATGCACAGTGGAGGTCATCTACTTTGTCAGAAGAAGGTAAAGAAGCAGAGGTCACGTAATCACCAAACTCTCTGGCACTATACTTCCCTCAAGTTTGAATAACCTAATAGTGAATTATCCTTGTCAGTTCTTCTCAGGTTTTAGCCGCACATAATTTCCACACTAACAAAGCAGAGGGGGAATGTCAAGGAAATTTCAAAAAGGAAGGGATAACGGATGCCAGTTCAGCAACTTGGAGTTTGGCTGTATTATGTGAGAATGAAACAGCTATTTGTATTTCAGACTCCTTTATGTAATATCTAAAAATAGATGTGTGTGTTAACGATGATGTCTTGATATCAAATATATACAGAACATCTTCCCTCCCGTGGAGCCCTTACACACTTACAGAGTTTACCCTTGCACTCCTGTTGGTGCCAAATGGCAACACTGAGAATGAAAGTGAAGAATTCTTGATCTGCCAAAAACTTGGTAGTTCATGGATCAACAGAGCAAAGTGCAAACCTAAAAGCTGTCATCATCCTCCAGGCAGACAGGCTGCACCAGGAGTTGTTACACAACACTACGGAGCTCCGTGGAACACGAGGCGCAGGAAGGATATATGGAGTGCCCATATTGGACTCACAACCACGAAGTCCAACTCTTTTCTAACAAATTGGGACATCTAATTACCAGAATGTGCAGCCCCAGCCGTAGTTGGTGCTAAGAAAAAACTCCCATGGTATCAAATGCCACCAAACTGTGGCACAAGTCCAGCATCTGATAGAGCAGAAAGTGTATCCCTGTGAATCGCCAGTGTGATCTCCTGCAGTAATTTCACACCCTCACATCAGTCTCCCAGTGAAAAGCCAACCAGTCCTAAATAGCTGCTGTTTCTGAGAGCAAAAGCAATGACAGACAAAGGCTGTGTCAGTAAAACACCCTGTGACATTGCCATGATGGCTTATAGCAGCCAGCAGGAGGAAGCTGCTTTTTGCATTTGATGTTTCAACGCCATACACACCACAGAAGATAACAAAAATCTGCCCCCTGCTCTGTTTTTAAAAAATACAGCTTGGCCAGAGGATTATTAGGTATACTGGGATATTCTGCAACCATCATTTTGCTGTTCTAATTCAGTATCAAAGCAAAAACAGTCAAGTGCAAAGGGCACTTTATGTTTGCATTTACATGAAATGACCTTGCTGTGGTCCAGCTTCAGCCATGCCAGAAGTAGAAGGACTCCCACTTCCACCTGATATTCAGCAATTGCACAGGTCAGACACAGGGCCTTAAAGTTCCTGTGATGTTGGCACTGCTGATCCTGGCTATAAATAAGATTGACTAAAAGTTACCAATTGATTTCTCTATAAAATAAATCTGGTGCTTCCGAGGCCAAAAGAATTCTCAAGCTGTAATTTGTTAAACATGACATAAAGTTGATGATCTTGCAACCAAAAACACCTAGTAAGAAATGACATAAAAGGCCATTTTCTCCCACATTTAGAACTCAATGGATGGAGCTGTCCACAACACCTTTATTAAAAAAAAAAAAAATTAAATTAAAAACCAAGAAGCCACCACAACAAAGAGGCAGAAGAATATGATGAATTGTGACAACACAATATTACAGTCATGTATTATCTGAAAGGGCCACAAGTTAGTTTTGCCAGATGCATCATCTGACCTAGTTTATCATAATCTACTAGATGCATGTATATAAATGGGGGCAGAATAACTTTTTTGACCCCTGAACTCTTTAGCAGTCACAAAGTTCTTTTATGTGCATAGGGTAAATTGTTAAAAACCCTTTTTTGCAATATTCCAACCTTTTCCCAACATTCTGAGACAATCCTCTTAAATTATACAGCAATTCTGCTTTTTAAAAATCCCAAATTCTATATAACACCCATTCCACAGATTACTGTGAGAAATCAGTTGGCAAAATTAAAAGCTTTAGTAAGGATGACATTGTTTTAAGAACAACTTACATATTTTATTTCTTTATTAAGAAGGAAGTACATATGGAAAAATGCTCAAGTGGACCCAGTGTTGGATTAAAAACTCTGAAAACACCCTGAGAATCAAAAGATGGTGAATGACCAAATGTCATAAGTCACAGCACAGTTATTTTACAGTTAAGAAAAAAAAAGACGACTTCTAGCTGTAATCACAAATAATCTCAAACGTGGTTCTTTCCTTTTGATTTTTCAACTATTTGAGAAAAAATACTGAGAGAGTGAAATAGGCACCAGTTTGCAAAATCCTTAGTGTAAGTACCAAAGATCCTGAATATGGAAAAGCATTACGTCCTTGGGCATGGGATGTAGGGCATTTCAGAAACAAGAGTAAAATTAAAAAAAAAAAAAAAGCAGTGAAAACAAAGCAGCAGCTAAAGGTCAGTACTGGAAAACCAGCTGAGTATTGGCAAACTTGTCTCAGCATTCCTATAAATTTAACAGCCAGTCCTTGCTTTCTACAGCAGTTTCCCAGGGGGAAACAGAATAATTGATTTAAATACTAGTTGTCATCAATGGCTGCACTAGAAATTCACAGAAAAAGTACTACACAAAAATACCTAAAAGAAAATATTTATAATAACACAGAATCCATGTTGCAAATAAAAGTGAATTTAGCAAAGCAAACAGAATCTAAATGTGGTCCCAGTGGTCATTTTATAACTACCAGATTTAGCTTGCTGCTCTTTGGGTAATTCACTTGCTTTGAGAATAACAGCATTTTACAGCATCTTCTTTGGATTGAAGGTTGTAAATTACAATCCTGCTATTTTTTTTGAAGCCCACTTACCTTTCATATTTCAAGTCTTAATAAAAACCAGCACCAGGGCAAGGCAAATCTGCCAACATGCGTTTCAAGCAAGTGATTGTTTTTAGTCATAGATGCCAGGAAAAACAATCAGGAAGCCCTTGGATGCACTCAGGAGACCCATGTCACTGCAAAAGGAAGTCAACAGTGCTGTTAGACCGCTCTGCAATTTATCAGCAGTGAAATCTGCTTTTTCACTGGCCAGCTGCTGGCCAAAACTTCTGCTAATGAAGGCAGTGCTTATTTCGCACTGCACTCCATGAACAGCCACCCTGAACCTCCTCACAAGTGCTGCGGATGAGCTCGGAGGTGCGATGAGCACGGGCGCTTCTGCCAGACACGGAGAGGCTCGGGTACCTCCCAGCGAAGCACTCGCAAACTAATCCCACAGTTCCCCGTGTGCCTGCTGGGATGAGCCGTCTCAGTTCTCGTGGTTGAGCTCGTGTGGAAATGGCAGCAGCGAGGCCTTCGTGGCTCAGCAGGTACAGGCCCGGCACTTGTGCGGCCTCACCCGCAGCCTTCAGCTCTACAAACAGGGGGCTCTCACCAGCACCTTACCTGCACTTTTGATAGGACACCAGGACTGCACACGTTTATATCCATTACAGGGGATTGTGGTGCTGAAATTTGGGGTGTTACTAGACTCTGTTTTGTGTACTCACATATATGTATGTATATGTTTATATGTATCTACGCACACGTATCAAGCAATGATAAGAGAAGTAAGCACGTTCAAATGGCATTCCAGATCCCCTCAGACATCTCCAGTACCCCCACTTCCACCTTTCCATTATCTGGAGAGGAGTTTAAGGTGACTACACACCTAAATTATGCACTTAAGGATTAATTAAGGATTAACCTCTTGTATGGTTTTATAATTAAATCCATATATCTGTCTAATGATCCTGAGCATACATTACAGTGATGAGTGCAAACAGCACGAAGGAAAAAATGTGGATGTGGGTTACATTATAGATGGAAAAATTACAAGCTTTTTCTTATTTCTCATTCAACTTTTTGTTTTCTTGTAGCATTTCAGCAACATATTGATTTATATTGGTCTAGAACTTTTAGACAAAAAATTACTCCCAATTAAAAACTACTTGCTTTTTCTCTTCTCAGCCAATAAAATCTGATTCATTCTTTTTGCTATAATTATGAAAATTGTCATTTAAAGCTTTAAACCTCACCTTTGTCAACAACAATATACTGACAAAGAGCATTCAGAGCACATTTTTGCTCTCAGTATAACTTTCTACACAACTTTTAATTAATCATGGATCAACAGAGTGATGACTTTTATTTTTAAAATGCTTTTCTGGAGTGATCTGAGATTCTGCAGACTTATCGATCCTGAAAATACTACCTTATCTTTAGTGTTTTCCAGTGATAATTGGATCAAATCTACCTTGGGAATAGTGTTTGACACAGAATACCAATGCATTGTACAAAAATATTCCCCCAGCCCCTGAAGTTTTAGGATTTAATTACCTCTTAGAGATGGTTTAAAGTTTTTGTTATATGCAAGTGAAATCCCAATACAAGTTCTTGGGAGAAGTGTTATTCTCTTACAATGGGATTTGTGTGGTTTAGGTTTCTCTGCACCACCTGTACCAATGGTATTTTTCTGCTCTTGTTCCCAGGCTGATGCATACCCTGTCCTCATTTACAAACACTTCCTAACGAGGCAAATACTTTTATATATTATATTACAACTTACAACTCTAACCAAAATAGT
This sequence comes from Atrichornis clamosus, assembly GCA_013400975.1. Lineage (NCBI taxonomy): Eukaryota > Metazoa > Chordata > Aves > Passeriformes > Menuridae > Atrichornis > Atrichornis clamosus. The sequence continues at coordinate 35,724 of WBMZ01005109.1, forward strand.
TTTCTGATTGAATAGTAGAATTTTAAAAAAACAAACCTAATGTCCCATCTTTCCTGGATGTGGCAACTAAAAATGTAGCTAGACACAGCTAGCTGTCCTAATTCTGCATAGAAAGCTTGGATCTCAGCAGCAGGAGTGAACTGGAATATGTTGGAAAACAAAAGCCAGAACAACACTTGAAAAGCTCGTGGTGGGTGAGCTGCCAGTCCTTCCACAACAACTTGCCAGAACAGTTCTGGGGTGACTGCTCAGACTAAAAAGTCCCTGAGTCTTTCAGAAATCCTCCCATTTGCAGTTCCGTAACTTGTTCTTGTCAGGAACGAACAGGTTGGGAGCATCATCATCCCTCTCTCCCCAGTACCTCTGGTTACTGCAGACTCTTTCCTCACGTTCTCGGTGATGCAGAGAAGAGCAAGTTGTTTGCACAGGGTGAGGTCCCAAAGATGGACTGTGCTGTTCACAGCAGAAGGAGGCAGGCAGGGCTTGGGCCTGGAAATTAAGTTACTGCTGCTTCCTCTTTCAGTTCTCTCCTGTCTCTGGTTTATTTCTTGGTTAAACCAATGCTCATTAGTTGTGTCTGCATTTAGTCTCCAACAACTGGCAAAACTGAAAATACACATTTGAGTCAGTGTTAGGGGAGCTTCAGTAAGGAAAATCCCAGAATTTCTGCACTCAGGCAAATGTTAAAGGTTAAGACAAGGCAGCAAATCAACTCACAGACTGCAGAGTAGTGTCTGCCCTGATGTTACAATCATCCTGTAACCTGCCTGTAAGCACAGAGGACAGGCTTCAGTGTATATTCAGTTATTTAGGACCAAAGAAAGCAAACACAGGTATGAAGATACAATATTTGGGAAAAGGTTGGTTTATTACAAAAGAGTAAATCCACGCTGGAAAACAACCATCTTCCATAGCCTAGCAAAAAGACACCAAGAAATCTTCACCCACTCCTTAAAACTTCTCACAGACTATGTACACACCTTACTTACTTTTAATGGGTTGCACTGACATATATTAATCAGGAAGTCTATACTGAAGCAGTAATTATTACAGTTCTAAGGGGGTGTTTGGGTAGATGTATTTAGTATAGATTAATATTCTTTTCATTATATAACTTGCTGGGATCTGTGAGCTGGCAGTGGTAGTGGTTTCTCAGTGCTAGGCATACATGACAAAGCTGCACCAATCTCTCATCTTTTCCCCCCTCTCCTATTCATTTATCATATGGTTACATAAAAACAGCAGGGGAATGAATTATGCATATTTTTTAGCACACTGAAAAGTTAATGAAAAGTTAAATACAACTTACGTGTGTGATTGCACAAAGCACTTATTTGACCTTGCTAAGCTTGAACAGGCATTCTAAGATTAGCCTGGCATGTATTTCAAGTGTATAAAAAATACAAAATTGGTTCTTAAAACACTAGTACAGACTGTTTCATGCCTAAATCCTCGTTCTGTTCAGTGTATTTATAGGAAATGACTCAACTTTAAAGTGTGCAAAGACAAGTAAACTCTCCCTGCTCATGGCAAAGTGGTGCTCGTATATTCAGATGCTCCTTGTCAAGATCCAGCCCTCAATAAATCATGTTCTGCACAGGGATGAGCAAAGACTGCAAAGCTTTCCATGTACCAATTTTTGTCATAATGGCTGTGAAATATTGCAGTATTTTGTAGTCAAGCAAATGGGAGGGAGGGGACAGAAGGAGGTGAAGAAGAAGAGGAAAGAAAACCTCAGTCCTTCAACCCTTTTCAGTTTCGGGGTTTCCACACAAGCCTGAGGGCCACAGAAAGCCCATGGTGACACTTCCCTTCTCCAGCTCACTTTGGCTTTTCCATCATTTGTTACATCTCATTTTAATGTTAGGCCTTATTAACTACAGGGCAAGGAAAATGACTTGTAAGTGAATAGAGACATCAAGGATAGAACAAATTCCCAGCAACCCAAAAATAGAATGTTTTATTCTATGTTTTATTTCCAGTTCTTGTGCAGCAATGGAGAACACGGCAGTCCAAGATCTGATGTACCATGTACCAACCCTTGATGCCCACAAGGAACACCATGGTAAGAGTTGCTTCTGTTTATCAATTTGTGAAATACAGGCTTAAGGAGGTGAAAAAAATCATGTTCTTAGAAGTTTCAAAGTCAGCAATATCTGAAAAATTACTGTACTTGAGAAAGAAAAGAGTTATGTCAGTAATTCGGTTCTGCTGAGAATTCCTGGTCAAAGTTTCAGCCTCAGGTGACAGAAGCAGATCAGGTCTAGGTTTTCTTTACTAATTCATCCAGTGAAGGATGAAGGATCTTACACTGTTGTCTCTCAAAATGATAAATACAGTTAAGCTGTGGGAAGTGATTTTCAGTACCATTGCTATATTAGGAAAAATAGACTGTGTAACAGAAAACACTCAGACAAGTGCCCATCTACCAGTAACCACAGTTCTCAAATCCTTATAACTTGCTATTGACCTTTAATCACTAATTAAAAAATATTTTTTATTTTTATGCAACTCTTCATTTTCCTTGATTAAATATGTCTCTCCACCCAGTCTTTTAGTTTGTACTCATTACTGTATTGTATTGCATCATTACAGAGCTCCTGATTTCCAAAGGATAAACTCCTGGTTAAGTTGTGTATGTCTGGCCAACAGTTATAAAAATGTATTCTCTCAAATGCACCTCTTTGTATCATGCTCTCTATTTTTGCCATGTCTGAATTAATACAATATATTGCAGCTTGTCTGTGGTTTTAGTGCTAGGGAATAATACATTTTTTCAAAGTGATTATTCCATGCAGGAAGAGGCTTTAAATTGGCAATATTTTAGGCACGTTGTTACAAAGGTGTACAAAACCTGTTTGATATAACTGCCCCCTGTAAATTACTTTGGCCTCTTGCAACTCTTAATACCTTAAAACCATCAGCTCGAGGAGACAATCCTGCAATAAAGACACCACATGTACTCTGTGTTTTGTGCCCTTATCTTCCCTCTCTATTATATCCAGTTGCATGAAGGTCTTTCACTTTGTCACCACTTCATCCCTTTTCTCTTCCCTCTCCTATTGTGATGGAGATTATTTAAGAATTAACCTGCTGCCGCTGGTTCCTGGGTCAGTTTCTCCGCTCCTGTTTTGACATCATGTAAGGAAGATTCATTTGGATACGGGCTCTGAACGGCAGCTTTGGGAGGATGCAGCAGCCAGAGCCTGCACTCTGCTACTGAGCTCAGGAAAAACAGGACAAGTCTCACAGGCTTCAAGTTACTGTGTTAACTTCTAAAAATGCAAACCCACAAAATAATCAGCATATTTCCTTGTCTTAAAAGAAACCCTGGGTTTGGATTTTTTTTTCCCCTTGAATGACTTCACTGTTGATGTCACATATGCATGATGCAATTAATGAATTTATGAACTTGTTTTCTGCACATCACAAAAATCTAAAGGCAGGAATTACTTTGGGACAGACTGAGAGCCTGCTCTTCAAGGAGACACTTGATGTTTAAAAATATAAATACACATTACTGAACTGTCAGCTGCAGAATGCCTTTCTGGAAAACAGCAAAGCAACATAAAGTCCAGCCTTAAGAAATTCCAAGTGTGTCACTGATGATGGGGGGAAAAAAAAAAGTGTTCAGGCTGGAGCCCCTGGCAGCAGTCACAAGGTTGGAGCCTTTCTGCATCAGCACAGACAAGCCCTGCTTGGGAAACGTAGCTTTGAGTGATCATCTCCTGTGTCCACACACCAGAAAGCAGAATGGAAAGGCAGGAGTGAAAACCCACTGTGCCAGAACCAGCTCAAAGAACAACGTTCCCACGTGCAGCCAACCAGCCCAGAGAAACATGGAACAGGGAAGCAGTGCTCTAGGATCCTTAGGGTTGTGCTGTGCAGCCTCGGGGTACTACATCTAACAAATCTACCCTGATCATGGGCCTGTGCATTCACTAGGACACCACCTGAAAACAGTGTTTTACACAATAATACAGGTCAAAGCAAAATATTTGACAATTTTGTCAAACTGTTTGGCTGAGACTGCTCTTGTTCTTCCCAATGAGGCCTTTGTGTTTTGTACTTGATGGTACCAAACAGGAAAATGTTATTTGGACACAGACCATTAAGTCTGTATTTGCAGTATCTTTTTCTAGGTTTTTCCATTTTTAAAATGATGGATGTTACTGGTTCTTTGCTGTTTTCCTCGGGGAAGAAAGACATCTATTTGGAATAGGTATAGCCTAAAATAGCTAGGGATTTTTTGGCTAATGTACACAAGTGCTACAAGCAAAAGCACAGGTTTGCTGTACACAGCCGTGGAGGGGGAGAGGTTCAAGGCCTGCTGTAAAACTGAGAGTCAGAACCCTGTATGATAAAATTCAGGAAGCTGAGCAGCAGACAGGGGTTAGAACAGAATACAGTCCTGCCCACCAATACACCTGAAAGATCACAACAGGGTTGGGCTGGGACCATCAGTGCCTCCACACCCACACCCACCTCGTGTAAGAGACACTACATGGCTGCTTTGGGACTTCTTTCTTCAGAAAGATACTCAATTTCTCCTTAATTTAATTTCAGGGTGGAGGAAATAGAAACACCTGTGGCTGTTTGCCAGCTCATCTCCTCTCTTAGTTTTGAGCTGTGAGTTTATGTCCCTAAGAGGAAGGCAAAACAGCTGAGAAAGGCATTTTGTACAAAGACCATTAAAAAAGGGGAACCTGAGACACATTTCTAATTAATTTGCAGAATCAAGATCAGGTGTAAGCTCCTCCCAAGTCCAGAAACTAATAGTATCATCCAGGGATCTGCAGTATCAGCCAAACGTTCCAGTTTGGGTTTGTCCCCTCCATTGCCCTTTGGAGCAAGTACCCATCACACACCAAAGTAAACACAATCTGTGTTGTTTTGGGTTTTCAATCCCCTTTGTGTGCCTTTATTACTGTCACTTTGATTTCTCTGACAGAGCTGGTCTAAGTTAGATGGTGTTTAACACCAGGTGAATGATAGAATCTTGAACATACCTAAATATTGCCACCAAATCCATTGTGCATCTGGCTTGTATGTCCAGCAGCTGATAATCCACAAGGTGCCACAGAGGTGTTCAGACATCAGCATGATCAACAGATTGTTATAGATATCCAAAACCCCCACATCTTAGAACTAACAAACAGTTTCTTTCCTCGTACCCAGTAATTTTTGTAAGTGGGCTAATGACAGGCTGAAATTGGTCAAGAATTTTTTGCAAATTCATCTTTTCCTCAGGTGACAAAATAAATGTTAAAAGTGGCTCAGAAAAGGCATTGTAAGGTTTCCAGTCTACTGTGGTGGTACAACCACCCCCAGCTCCAGGAAAGACAATTTACATTTAAGCAATTCCTTGGAGAGCCTCTCATAACCCATTCTTAAACTCACCCTTGAGGAAAATCCTGTCACTTTCCCAGGCCACCCATTCTAGGGACAAATTAATTCTTAGGCAGCTTCTCCTCATGTGTGGCCTAAATTCCCATCCAATTTAACTGTAAGCCTCTTGAAAACCAGTTCATTACTATTCTCTTTGCAATTACTATTTATTTGTTGGAAGACACGTCACATCTCACCCTCAGCCTTCCCTGCTGTAGACTAAACATGCCAACTCTTCCAATCTTTCCCCACAAAACATCTTTGCCAGACCTTATTCCTGATTCTCCTCACTGGCCTCCCTCCAAACTGTCAACATCTTCCTCGTGGCAGGGTTCCCGAGATTGGACACAGGGCTGCAGTAGGAGTCTTATCAGTAATTGAGTGGAAAGATTACTTCATCATCTCTCAGCCAATCCTGCTCATGCAGCACAGCACTTGCTTTTTTTTGGTACTTGTGTTCTTTGGCAAGAATCTGAAATTATTAGTCCTTGTTGAATTGCTAATCCGTGGCAACTCCCATTGCTGTAAAGCCCTTGGTTCCAAAGAGCCTGAGCCTCATTTTTGGCTCCTTCAGTTGACACAGTGAGCAGCTTTTCTTTCTTGTCTTACAAACACTGTCTTCAGGAATATTTGGGATCCTTTATCCTTGCTTAGACTGTGCCATCAGCAAGATTTGCAGCATAAGATCTCCTAAGTTTTTCCAAGTTGCTTCATCTGCCCCTCCTCCCACCTGCAGTGCCTGGCATACAACATCCATAACCAACAAAGTCCCAAAGATCCCATGATTTTGGGGGCTGCCAGCACTATTAATCACAGAACACACATCTCAGCTCTAAATATTGATAGTCTTCACCTTTGCAAAACTGTTGACTTGAAAACTAAAGGATGTTTGTCCTTCAGGCAGATTACAAATGATGTTCCATGGCAGTGCCGTGTGCCCAGCTCTGCAGCTGCCACACGTGATCAAGTGCAGCCAGTACTGAGTGCCAGGGTGCACTGTGCTTGTTTGGGAGATTTCAACTGTTTCCCCTGTTTTGAACACTAAAGAGAACTGTAACAAATTGCAAAATTAGAATAATGTATACAGAACTCCCAAGAAAGTCTTTAAAAAAATTAAGTATCTTTAGGAGCAATTTTATTCTAATTCCATCTACAAGGAACTTTAGAAGTCTTCTGAGGAGCTCTGTGACCCCTAATTAGAACTTTGTACAGAGAGAGACTGGAAATTAACTGAAATACCCAGACATACTGAAATAGGAACCTTTTTTCCCTCCCAATTACATAAAAGCTATAATTATATTTGTTACATAAACATTTTAACTGGGGAAAACATTAGATAATTGAAGACCGTCCCTCCCTCCAACCCCAGTTCCCCACCACTCACAGCACAGCAAGAATAAAATTAACTCAGCAAAGAGTGTTCCCACTGCAAAGCGGCTTCTGTGCATGGATGGTGATGTGCTGCTCATGTTGGGAAAGAAAGATTTAAAGGAAACCATCTGAGGCTATTTTGCAGGTCACCTTTTGTAATGCAGCTGCACACACTGTATTTTCAATCTGTTTAATCAGTGTCAAGAGTCCATCTGTAAGAAATCACATAAAGAGCAAAAAATGACTCAACAGGCTGAATAATTGCTTTGTGCTTAACCAGTACTGATGAGGATACTGAACTCCACCTTTGCTAGCAGAAACTAGAAAGATTCTGAGCTGCAAAAGTGCTGAAAGGCTGCTCAGCTGCAGCTCAACTCATTGCAGGATGAGCAGAAACCTGTTCACTTCTTCTCTTTGGAAGTTACTTGCAGAAGGACACCAACAGTCAGGGCTTTTTCTCTGAATTCAACAAGACAGAAATGCAAGGCTGTGACTGCTGCACGTGGCCCTGAAGGAAGGAGGCAGTGAGATGGCTCTGGTCTACAGCCAGCCTGGCCCAGGCTCACACCGACGTATGCTGAGGAAGGACAGGTCCTGCCAGCCCTGGGTGCTGCACACATTCCAGGGACGGGGAGAGCTGGAGTGCCATCCGGGCACAGGCAGCAGCAGGACTCAAGGATCCAAACTGCTACAGGTACAGCAAGGGCTGTGACACAGGTCTGAGTGCCCAGGTAGAGGTTTGCTCTCTGCACAGAGGCAGCAGTGGTCTGGGACCTCATTTGGGTAACAAGCTATTTAAGAGGGAAGCTAATTGAAGTACATAAATCCTGAAGAATATGACATCAAGCCAGGAGAATATTATTAGCCCAACCTAGATAATGTTATAGAAGTGCATTAAGAAACCTCAATAAAAGAATTACCAGGAAACATTCCCCACTTCAAGATCCCAAGAGATAAATTCTCTCAAGCAATGATTAGATATTATCCAGAATAATAAAAAAATACTAAAAATGGATGTGGAAAAGGTAGGTAAAGCACAAGTTCATCCAAATGGGTCACAACTTGTTCCTAATGTTCACTGTCTGTGTGTTGCAAGTAAGAGATCAAACTCAAATAACAGTGGCAGCTGAAAGGAAAATTAAACTATAATTCTGCCACAACATTATTTTTTTAATTACATGCTACTTATGTAAATGTTGATGTAAAGTTAATGGGCCCAGAAGCATTTCCAGCAGTGTCCTCTGATAAACTCCATTACCTGTCCTAAGTATATTGAATTTTCCAGTTTCTACTCATCCTACCAAAGACGGAAATAGCATCTATGGGCATTTCCATCCTTGTTATGGATCAGACTGGAGCACCAGGACACACCTGGGTTTCTGTTCCAGTCACCACAACCCACAAGGACGATGTGGATGTGGACAGAAAGCTGCAGCTGAGAAACTAAAAGTAACCAGGTAGGAAAAAAAAAAACCAAAAAACCAACCACACAGAAAGAAAAGGAAAAAGCAAGAATGAAGTGTATGCAGTGAAGAAATGAAACTGAGATGAAGCAGGAAAAAAAGCTAAATCCCACATAACTCTAAAAATGCAAGTGATGTTATGACCTCAGCTTGGCTCATTAAGAATGAAGCTAGATTGCAATCATTTACCATCTTCCTTTATTCTCCATCAATAATAAAGCAAAGTTACTTTAGGAACAGCAATCTTGCCTTCACACAACATGAAACCTGCATGTTTTTAATGTGACAAAGAAACCCCACAAACCAGTAGCAATTGGATTTCCATGTCACTACGTCAATAAAAAACCAGCTGACTTCCAGGGAAAGGTAGAGGGCAATGTTCAGTATTCATTAACCTGAACATGCCACTGGTTCAGGAGGCACTGCCATTTTTAATACTGATAATTTTATATAAGCTGCATGCCAGGAAGTTTGTTCACTTCAAAGGAGCATTTACAATTTTGGTACAGTCCACTGCTGCACTGGAGTTACACAGAACAGCTATTTATAGTTATTCAATCTAATACAGTGTTATCACAAGCAAGCTTTGGTTTAAACTCAGGGTAAAGATTACAACCCAGAGCAATGGAAAGAAAGGCTCAGCAAGCCTCTGCTGTTCTCTCAGTGTTGCTCCAGTGATCCTCCTGTTTGCAGTGTCACGCTGTTCTCAGGAGCTCGGGGAGGCCCAGCAGTGCAGCACAGGCTCCTGCCCAGCACAGCTGTGACAGGGATGGACCCCCAGGGAGGTGCAGGAAAACCCAGCCGTGCTTAAATCTCCAGCTGAACCAGGCAAAAACACCCCAAACTCACAAAGGTGGTCTCTTCACTTGCCAGCAGATACACAAGTGAACGCTGAAACATTTGGCAAGTTGGATTGGCTACTACAAAAACTAAAAACCTAAAATTAATTTGTCTGAAACAGCTTCGACATCAGAACAACTCTCCCCCAAACCCCTGACCAAACAAAACCCCCCCAACCTGTCAGCACCACAATCCAAACAGCCCCTGGTGTTCAGCACACACATTGTCACACCTCAGGTGTCTCTGGGTGTTCCTGATCCATAGGGAGCTCCAAGAGGTGTCTTCTTCAGAAATCCTGAGGAAGCAAAGTACTCTGAACTCAGGGAAACAAAGAGTCTGGAGATGAAGCAAATTTATTGTTCCACGTGTTGAAATTAGGGAGTATTTGAAATCAACAGGCACACACTTGATGAAAGTCCAGCTAGTATGAACGAACAAATCTGGATAACTTTAAATAAGTTACAAAGCTGCTGTAGGATGGTGGATGTTCATCAGAGAGCCTTGTAGGCAGCCCATGGTTTAGAAAAGATGCCCTCTGCACAAAGGACAGGCAGAGAACTGCATCACTGAGGTACTAGTCCCATTTCTCTCAGGCAAATTACTGCATAGATATCTAAGGTTTCTGAACAGCTTTTACAGTATAAGATAACATAATGAAAATACATTGTATTTGAAACCAAAGAGCAGCATATTAGACATGCACTGGTAGAAAACATCCTGTGTGAGACTAGAGATGTTAAAAGTACCATACACAACTTGGATGTTAATCTAAAAGCATAATAATTGCCTTTGACTTCATTTTTTGTGGAAAAAAAGTCTACATGGTCTTATTCATAAATCTGGAATTCTCAACATTCAGCTGTGGTGGGTATGACATGAACATACAGGGTCTTCATGTTCAGGTTCTTCATGGAGACGTCCTTGGTGATCTCTGAACCAAGGCAAGAAGAGAGAAACAACACAGTTAGCGTTTTTGCTTACAGGGAAAACTATGATTTTTTTGGTTTTTTTTCTTTATTCAGACATTTCTGCTGGTTCCATCATAGTGGGAGTGGGACAGAAACTGTTCAGCTCAAAATTCCCTCCTGTTACAGCCCAGTGCATGAAAGGAAGGGTCACCACACATCAGGGTTGCCCCTGCAAGAGCTGAAGAGCCTGTTTTATGCTACAAAGGAGAACTTTTGGAAAGTCTACGTCAGTTCACAGCTCTCACTTTCACATCCACAGAGAGCTGTACCTAGTTCAGAAAATTAGAATACCATGATATGGAGTCAATATTAAAAGTACATCACAATGCACTGACAGCCAGAGTCCCTCATAAACAGCATGGAAGAGCAGCCATGCAGAGATCCATCTCCTCCAGCAGCCCAGCTCTGATGGAATATAACCAAGGTCTGTGTGCAGGAGAACAAGAATAGGAATGTGCAGACCTGAACTGCAGTTTGTATGTAAAGCAAGGACTGTACCAGTACCTGCTGAAAATGCTGCCATCTTGTCGAGTATGCCTAAAGAATTTCCTACCTAAGGGACCCATTCCCTAAGTCTTTTCCTAGCTACATGCACGTAGTTTGGAACAGCAACAGGATAAAGTCTCACCAACAAACCTCTGAAGGACAGAGCACATTTCCAACAGGCTGCCTCAAGGGTTGTGATCGCTCATGAAACACACAGAGTAATCACACCTGTGTCTAGGGAAAGTCACCTGCAAGGCTTGCAGGGGCTGGAAATCTCTTGCACTATTACACCTGAGGGAGTATTTTTCCCAAGAAGTCTGGTGCTTGCTGACTTAAGCTTCCAGCACCCATCAGTGCAGCAAACTGCCCCACCGAGAGCAGAGTGTTTGGAACACTGGGAGGCACAGCCTTGGAGCAAAAGTCACCTCAGGAACAAATATCCCAGAGGTCTCTTCACTAAGAAAGTTCAGAGTGATAAGAAACTGGGCAGGTGTAACCACAGCAACACCAACAAAACCCAGACTAATGAGTGCTGGGGTTGTGGTGTCACTCTGCACCCCGGAACCCACCCCAGACAACCCAAGCAAATACAAGATAACACAAAGTTTTGGCTCCAGTGTCAGCACAAAGGACACATTAATAACACCCAGAATGACTGGGGGTTTTCAGTAGGAACCTTTTTGCAGTGTCCTGCTCCATACCTTGCTTTGAAAAATATTTCATTTTTAGACTAAGCAGGTAAGAGTCTGCACTGATGTTTAAAGCCGTATGTTGATTAAATAACTGAGAACTCCTCATGGATGGTACTGTTTTTCAGGACTTCTCTTCCATTGTAATACTCTGCTTTAAGCAGCTGAATACCCATCTACCGAGCTAAAAGAGTGGAGCTAAAATCCAATTCAGCAATTAGGGCTTTATTCCCTCACTCACCCTCCTTCCCAGGAACATGTTCCATCAGGAGGTAAAGAAGTTTGGTCTGCAGAAGCAGCCAAACAAGCTGTGAGCTTGGTCTCCAAGTCTCTTATTAAATACTTATTTTTAAGATCCTGAAAATTAGGAACTTACACAAACCTACTATTGTCAGCAGTATTTATCACAACAATTGGTTTTAAAAGCTGGAAATGTGATTTAACAACAAACTGCAAGGACACCCTCCTTTCCATGCCAATTCCTCCATGGAAAGGCTTTGCAGGGAGCACACAAAGTGTCACCATCATCCCCAGAGTGGATCAATCAGGTACCTAACTCATGTCTCCAGCTCATGAATAAGCAACACTCACCACTCTGACACTTATTTATGGAATGTTTTCCAACATTACAAAGGGGGAGTGAAAAACACTTGTTTCTGAGAAGTTGGCGAGTTTCTGTGCAGAGACAGTGGATGTCCGACTGCCTGGACCGACAACATTTATAAAAATAACCTTTTCAAAACCAGTAACTCATTTTCCACCAAGTGATTTTTTTTTTGCTTTTTACAGAATGGGCACCAGCCTTCCAATTCATGGGTTATTTTCATCCAACGTGTCAAACAGTTAACAGCAAATACATTTTTATTTTTAGAATAAACCATAAAAAACCTACTTGAGAGAATGAACTTTTTGGTTTTGAAGGTAGGACCTTGAATAGATTGATTAGAAGATGAATTGGGGATTACAAAGCTGCAACAATACAGATAAACATGAATTGACCTAATGTTCTCTAGAGGCATCAAAGTGTTTTATTTGCAGCACTTCTTTATCACATAAAGAGATGTGAAGATAAAGTACAACGATGTCAGTGTTTAAACTTAAAAAATGTTATTAACAAAGGTGGATGGTGAGAATTAAATCTGAGATAGCAGAAGTGTGGCTACATGGCACAAACACATGTTAGCTGCACAAATAAACCTCTGGGACCAAGCTCTCCATGTTCTGAGTCTAAAAAAGATCAAACCAGTTCTTTTGGCCTTGGAAGAGTTATCAAATCTGGTCTTCCACATCGCTTTGAGTTTTCACTTTATACACTTTAATTAAAGTTTAAATAGTTTTGGAGAATCCATACTAAAAATGTTACAGTGATTTAACCCATTTCCGTATCAGGTGATGGCACTTATAAAATCCTTCCTTAAACTGAGCCTTAAAGGCTGTTTTGCCTGTACATTTTCCTGTCCTGTCAGTCACTTGCCTCTTTCAAAGCCCTGTAGTTTTCTACAGCAGTTATTTCAGTCTCTGAACTAAATCACCTGGTGCTGTACCAGTGACAGGAACCAAAAAGGAACCATGTGTAACATCACTTGTTCCTGAATCCCTGAAACCCCAGTCAGCAAGGCTGGCACAGAAACACCTTTTTGTTTATGCAGTCTAAGTGTGGTTGATCTGCTTGGTTCTCACCCCTTGTGCTGAAACACTCCAGGCTCCACTTCTCTCTCAACACCATTCAGCACATTATTGTTGGCATTCGCTCAAACTATCACTAGAAAGTTTCATCAACATCTGAGATCCAGTTGAGTTACAAAACTAGCTTTTGAATAAACAGATTCCAGGTCGTATGAAATTTTTTAAAAACCAACCAACCCAAACAGCCAAAAATCCACAACAAAAAAACCCCACACCTCCTTGCTCCGATTCCAACCTATCCTACCTGAATCCTTGTGGACACCTGAGTGACCCCAGTTCTCACCAGCTGCACCAGAGCCACCCCCTCCTGCCTTCCCCACTGACAGCACCTCCCAAGGAAGCTCAGCCCACCCTACAGTGGCCACTTTGGGCAGGATGTCCAACTTCTGGACAGGTAATCTGTGATAAGCCAATAAATGGATCATGGATCCCTCGCAAACAGCTTGTGAACCGCATCACTGGGACACACTGCAGACAGAACTCTCTGCATCATTTCATTCCAAGAGTTGAATTTTCCTGAATACAGGAATGCTTGTTTTGAGTTGTTTGGGTTTTTTACCATGCAGTTTCCAATCCATTGTTCCTGTCAAATGAAGTCCCAAAACTCTCAGGTCCAACTTTTTAGTACCACAGGTGGCTACAGCTTCAGTCACACCTTTCTCATGAATTGGGGGTTTTTGCTTCCCAGCCTCACCATCAGCATGTGGTTTTGGGGGGTTCTTCAGCATTTCAGATCTGTATGTGCCAAAGCTTCCTGCTTCCCAGGTATTCCAATACCCTCCCAAGTCCAACCTACTCACGCTACTCCAACATAGATCCAATACTCTTTTCCACCCACTCCAGTTCTCCAAGAAAATGCAACACTATGAATGTTACAAGGACAATTTGAACAGGTTGTTAAAATATCCCTACTTTAGACTCACTTCCAGGAGGAGTTTCACTCTTTAGTCACTGCAGCAGGGCACTGCCATCCCCACTGCAGACTGACCTTTACTGCAGAAGGAAAAGCCTTTTACACAACTTGGCTTGGCCATTTCAGGAAGGGAATGCATTAGAGCTTTGAATTTCTGAATCTCTATGTTAGCTTAAAGGATCTGATTAAGTTAATATTGAATTACTGGGCAAAATTGGAAACCAATGTGTAAATAGTGTGGACTTAGTAATTAAACTAGATCTTAGGTTCCATGAGCTGCTCCTCAGCAAAAACTTTCAAGTATCCTTGGACAAGCAAACCAAAGGTTTGTGCTTACCATGAGTTAGTGCTTCATCCAGGAACAACTTTAGCCTCCTGCTTCTGAGCCCAAAAACTTTTGCTGTTTCATGCAGAAGGCCTTTGTACGTTAATCCATTCTGACCAACTGGGTTTTCCATGAGAAGAGTTCCCACTGTTCCCTTCTGACATTCTGGACAAGATAAACAGCTGAGTCACCATTGGTGAGGAATGAGATTATTTCATTTATCTTGGTAAATTGACATTTAGGATTTCTTCTTCCATTCCATCTCTATTTCTTCATGGTACTGAGAGAGAAATTAGCAATGCCAACCTACAGATAGTCACTAAATTCATGCATTTTAGAACCAGAAGTGTAAGTGATGACTGACAGCTTGATCAACAGAGAAAACTTTGCAGAATTCTTTACATGGCTCAAAAGATAACAGAGTCTGGGAAACATGAAATAGTTCAACAGGACATAGAAGCCACTAAGTGCAGAAGTTCACAGAGCACCTGCTGATGATCAAATCCCTAGTAAAAAAACACATTTTTGGCCCCTGCAGGTTCTCAGTAGTAAGATTCCACATGGACAGTGCTCATACCAGGGCAGAGAGTGAGAGCAAGTTACTAAACCAACACAGCTGCTCCAACATGAGCCTTCAGAGTGCCAGATTAGCAACTGGGAAAGAATTACACACACACACACGTATCTATACCCCAGATGAGGTCATTAATACAATTCATTTGGCTTTTAAATAGCGCTAAGAAATGTCTCACAGGCTGTTTCCTGGCAAAGAGCTGGCTCTTCATACACTTTTGGTCTGTTTTACACTCAGCCTTTTAAAATAAGATGCACAGGTGAGCTGATGGGCAGAAACAGGGAAGCAATGCCCAAGGGCCCATGTTTAACTGCCCCTAATCTCAAACTGGCTCTCCTTTTTCTTAGGAAAAGAAGGAGAAAAGTTAAACACTGTGTTTATCAGAAAGCAAACAGTAGGAAAAAAATAAAATCACCATTACCAATGAAAACCTACATACTTCTCTTCACCAGCAAGCAGCAAGGGTCAAAATTTCCATGAGAGAAAGCCCAGCCTGTGAAGGAGGAGCTCCGCACCCCACATACCTTGAGGCTTTGCATTCATCAGCTGCAGGTTGATGTACTGGCAGAGCAGGGCACTGGGGGAGCTGGGCAGAGCAGGGGCTGACCCTGTGGTCACGTGCAGAGTCTTCCCACTGAGGCCCAGCAGGTCTGTCTGGTTGAGCAGTTCTGGAACAGAAAATGAGACCAGTCAGGCCATCACAGGGAGCCACAGCCCAGCGCCCACTCCTCCAGCTGACAGTGACACTTTCTCACTCCGAACTCCACTGCAGGAGCATCTCCCTTCTCAAATTCCCTCCTCAAGAAAGAGCTTTTCTCTGTTTGGAAAAATGGAATTTGTGCAGAAATATTTGGTTTTCATAATAACACAAAGGAGGTGCTTCGTTTGCTGTGGAAATTAGCTCCTATGTAACATTTCTTCTGCACACAATGACTTATGCATTAAAAAGAGTTAACTAACTCCAAACAAGCCAGAAATGAATCACCCAAGCCAACCATGCCTATCTCATTAAATGAAGACCTGTGGTCTTTACCTGCACCCAGACTGCCCTAGCCAAAGCACCACTGGGATGTGTTACTATGCAACATAAGGATATTTATTAATATTAAATATATTAAACTCCAGAAAAATAGAATATTTAAAAATAATTTTTAAAAAAACCCTAAACCAACCACCCACCTCCCACAAAAATACCCAAAACAACGCAACCCCCCTAAAAGGTGAAGAGTAATCACAAGCTACAAGCTCTCAAAATTCTGCCAAGTGCCACAGAACAGAGCATGATGCACTGGGGAGGGTTTACAAGACTGCTCTGAAGAAGCACAAAGACCTCAGGCTGCACCTAAGATTCTAAAATGTATATTTTAAGTATCAACTTTTATATATTTGTATATATATTTATAATGCCTTAAAAGAAAAAAAAAGACAAACACTGCTCTGGCCTGTCTGAGGTGCCAGGCACGTGCTCAAGCACAGGAAGGGGATTTGCTTTTGCTTTTATTTTCAGGAAAGCCAAAAAACAACAGAATTAACAAGTAGAGAGGACTTCCCAAGATTTCATCCAATGGAAGGGAGCCAGGAGCAGGTTTTTCCCAGCACAGCCCTAAACCAGCACAATTTCAGGGTCATGGGAGGAGAGAGCACTGGGAGCAGGGGGCTCATCAGGTAGAAACACTTGGATCCAGTAATTCCCAGTTTGCCATTACCCAGCTGACAGGATCCCTGTGGATCCTGCAGGGCAAAGGAGGCACGAGCTGCAGTAATGGGGGTTTGCTATTGAACTAATTAGCATTTGGCATTAGAGGACCACTGACATTTTCCCAGGGACGAGCTCATACACAGTGCTGTCAGTGCAGTCTGTTCACAGAGCCCTCTCTAACAGCAAGGAAAAGAAAAACGTGGATCATTTTTTCATCTATAACAACAGACTTGAAAGCAAGCAGGTATTACAAAATCACTTTTAAAGGCAGTTCTCCCTGCAGCTGGGATTTAAGGGGTAATGCTCTCCTAAGGTACCTTACAGCCTCACGGCCTTTTAAAAATGAAAGATTAAAAAATCAGCCATCTGAAAATCATAAAGATGAAATAAGACATGGATCAAGACCTTTGTAGGGGGATTCTTGCCCACCTTCCCTTCCCCCTTTTTAGGCTCTACATGATTTACAGATGCATTTCTTCCCATAAACACACTGATACTGTTTTAAATAGGTCTTTTTCAATATGGGCTACTTCCATGAAAGCTGAGTGCAAGTCTAAAAGCATCCTCAACAAGAAGTTTAGAGAGTTTTCAGCAATCTAGAGGAAAAAAAAGTCACAGACAACTTTTTTTACCATCTGACTTGAGCCCAGCCTCTTCTCTTTCAATTTTTTTTTTTTTAATACAGAAAGGGACAAATTCTGTTCAGTACAAATTCCAGAGCCTTGCTCAGTGATTGCAGAGTTCCTCAAAATACCTTGATACGCTGTTGGGGAGGAAATGTTTATCCCATTATTCCAAAGCTGCACTGAAAAACAGGGACAGGACATATCTGAGCCTCCCTTAATACCAGAACTGCCTGATCCTGTGCCATTACACAACCCTAAAAGAAATCTTTATTACAATTAGAAAACAAGATAATAAATTACTGCAAGTAAAGTGGACAGCCCTAGAAACCACGGGAAGGAAAATGAGGAGCCAGAAATATGGTTTGACTGGGTCACAATTTTATTTACACACGTGGGAACAATTCAGAAATGACCTGTCCAGAGTGCGCAACCTCTCTCTGCAATTCCTCTTGTGCACAGGGGCTGATTCCAAGCCCTGCTCACCTACAGAGGCCTGGAATCACCATTAGGCCTCACCTGACATTCCCCACACCAAGGCTGGGCAGATAAAGCAAATGGATTGTATCCAAAGCAAACATCAAGAAATCCAGTTCTGTTCTCTGACACCTTTCAGAATTTTTTTCCTGGCACATGCCTTCAACTCTGACTCCTCAGGGAGCTGTATCTTCTACTGATCAGTATTTGTTTGAGACCTCTGACAAACTGCAACACAATTAAATTGGATAATCTAATCTTTCCAAGGGAATTTCCATGTTGTTAATAAGTGGGCAGGGGAAAAAAGCCCCTGTTCTGCCCAGACCACTGACAAATAGTGAAAGTTTAAAATCATCATGTCAAGATGGGAAGTCCCAAAATGATTCCTACAGAGAAAAAGTAGCAGGAAAGGAAAGGAGTAAAACCTTTGTTACTACAGCAGATGAAGAGGGAAGGTTTCGTTTTTCTCTACCACTTCCTTTAGGAATTCAGCATGAATGGATTTATGCTGCATCTTTTTGTCCTATTAGAGGTAGGAAAAAACTCAAATACAGAGTCAAATTACTTATAAACTTAATGAGATGGGAGTTTCCCAACTTTTCTTGGCCTTTTGCAGGTCATCTCTCAGTATCTGTGGTGACAATGAACAACACCAGTCCATAGCCCCCTCTGCAGGCACAGACCACACTGCTAGGAAGTACATCCCTACTATCTGGAAAAGGATTTCAAGGAAAACTATTTCCTCCTTCAAAACATAACTGCAACTTGAGGAAGATACTGAGGGATTTCCTCTAAACCACCAATAACTGAAAGCAAAGCTTAATCCTTTAGCGTGACAGGACTGTTCAGCTGAGCTGAGCACAACCCGAAAGATTCATCACAGCGAGGTAATGGATGACATGAGACTGGAAACCCCCAGAACATCCCTCTAGAAACACCTCCAGGAGAAGACAAGTAAAGAAACTGAAGATTGGGATGGTATCAGTGCCATTACAGACATCAGTAAGACCATTCCCCTATGGGCGTCACTGTTGGACAGAACCTGATGATCCTCAGCAGTCCCGTGGGCACCACAGAACACTCAATTCAAGTGTCTCCCCTCAGGTGTGCTTCAGTAATATTTCTATGAAAAAACCAAAATTTTCTGTAGCCATCCAATTACTGTCTCTGTAGTTTTGGGTTTTTTCCACATTCTTGTGCCTTAGCAGAGACCGAGTTCAAGCTACAAAAATATTCAATAGGTTTTCCTAAAAAGAAGAAATGCAGAGATCCTCAAGGTTCTCCAGGGTGAAAAAGCAACGTTTTTCTTCTATAGATCACAGTTTGCACTCAGTTTAAGTTCTCACCCTGCCTACTGAGGCATTAGGGAAAAGAAAGCCTGGAAAGGCTGATGGCAGCTCGCCATCAATGTATGGCATAGCCTGGGCCCAATGGAAACACTGCAGTAAATCACATTTTGTCCTGAGGAGAACTGCAGTGGAAGCAAGGCAACAGATGAGCACCATTTAGCAGCAGCTTTTGGAAACATTTTGATGTGACTATAAACACAGTCTCATAAACTAAGTACTATAAAATGGAGTATTTCCGTACCCATTTTCTTGTCAATTTTATCTAGCTAGACAGATAGATATCAATTACACAGTAAATAATTATACAGTAAATGACTCCTAGCTGCTGCTAGAAAGACTTTCAATTTTCCTTGTCATACTCCATTTACCTGTGTTTCCATTAAAAACTGTCAGTTTGGAATTCTTAAGACCAAAAATGCAGGAGACAGCATCTACAAGCCCAGTGAAGTTCAAGGTATTATCTCCTTTAGGATTTTCCAGCAGCAATACACCATCTAAAACCAAAATTAAGAAATTAAAATGCAGTTTGGAAGCAATATCCAAGTTCTAATGATTTTCTAATGACTATAATTACTTCCAGTGAGTTTCTAAGCCAATTTAAAACTGGCAACACTGCATCTTCCCAGAATTTTCTTAGTGGGAAAGGGAAAATAAAACAGGGAAATGGACTGATGTGTACTTCAGATACATACTACATTTATAGTATGGAAGTTGTATTTGCTTTTATTAACAAGGCAGTCACATTTGTATGGCACTGAAGTATAACCCAGTATTATATTGATTAAAAGATGACAGATTGTGCCCTCTGAGATGGTCACCAGCTTTTCCAGCTGGAATCATCCTCACTCAGGGAGCAGCTCTGTGACCACATTAAACAAGGCACACTTACTTCCGTACATAAACTGCCAGCACATACAGGAAAAAAAAAAAATCCCTAAATGCAATTGGTTTTCTCTCTTTTTAATACATAACTCAACCTTGCAATACTCGTACCAGTATCACTGAACTCAAGTCTGCCACCCAAAATACAGTCATTCTGTTCTCTAAAGTATTCTTTTCAGCTCTATACTTCAGATCTGAGCTTTTCAAACATCTCCTCCACACACAGGCATCACCTGCTGCTCAGTGCTACAGCAACAATTACAAATTCTCAAGCACACCCCCAAATCCAGACAGTGCACACACCCCCCCCAGAGATACTCACACATAAACCCTCTGTGGAACAGGAGTAATAACTCCTGTGCACTGTTGAGTGTTTCCCTCAGGAGAAGTCATGGACAATCGTGGTTTTGCTTTGAATAAACTTATTTTCAAGAATTATTTAAAGCTCCTACTGGAAGGGAAGCTGCACAATCTTTCAAATGAATTCATGGCTCCAGCATTCACCACACAGTTTTCCAAACTCCCTCTTACATCACCCCTGACAATCAAATCAGGTCCATTAATTCCTACCTTGCTCTGTCCCATTGACACAAACTTTGAGGTTGACATAGGCACAAGCTGGACCAACAGACTGACACACGCCCCCACTGACCAGTGTGATTTCCAGCTCTGATCCCTTCAGCTGGGGAGAGAGAAATATTATCATTATTTCAATATTATTAAACTAATACAGCAAAATATTTCCCTTAAATGAGCAACATTAAGATCTTGCCATGTTATATTAAATGTGCTTTACAATAAAATAGAAACTTCTCCCACATCTTCCCTCAGTGACAGAGTGCTTCAGACAGGAATCTGCCTGTGCTGTCAGGAAGGCAGGGAATAAACAGCCTCATCTTCACAAGTGATGAGCAGTGATGACACTCTCCCAAAATAAAATCCTGAAGTGAATATGCCTGAGTGGAACACACTTCCAGGGGAAGTTCAGAGTATCTGAACAGGGCCCTGCTCTCAGTCACCGCCTGGAGAAGCCTCCACTATCCTTGAGGGGTCACTGAGAACCCCTTGGGTTGCAGCTGCCTCGGTACCATCAGCCTTTGTATGTCCCCATGAGATACCAGTGACTGTCAGACCTTGAGGCACTCCAAGAAATCCAACATGGATCTTCCATTGCAAATGAGAAAAAAAGACCCAGACATCATTTATGTGAACAATTGGTACAAAGTAGCTATTTAGACAATTTTGTTTTGTAAATTTAGAGATGCTCTTTGGCAAGAGACAGTGCAAAGGGTGACAGACAAGCTTGGAAATGCCACTCCTTACTGAACTCCTATTACAAAGAAGGAAAAGACACTTACGGAGCAACAAATCCCATTTTGTGTTTGTGTCTATTCTACCAACAATTCAAAATTCACTTTTCAAGTACCTGCTTTTCTGTCCCAGTAGTTTCTGAGAAACTGCTTTGGTTTTTTTGTTGTGGCTTTGGAGCAAGGCTTTGGGAAAGGAGTTCAGAATTAAGGCCTTGTATCAAAAATTGATCCAGAATCATTTCCCAGAATTAATGATCCTGAATGTAATCAGAATATGGGTAGAAAGGACAGATTGCTTTTCATTTTTATTCCAGTCCTCACAAATATTCAACATCATGCAGACTCCTGTTAGTCCTTTGAATAACTTGTAGAAATTTGATGCAATGATTCTGTCACAGCTGACTTCACTAACACACACGACAGGAATTCTAAAGAAGGGCTTTCTCGTGTCACTGTTCTCAATGTGACAAAGCAGTTGCAGCAGAATACAAGAGTCAAACATCTGCCCTAAGCAATCCATCTCTGCAGGCCCAGCAACGAGACTTGCAAGGCAGACTGACAGTTGCACTAAAATTCCAGTCATCTGCTTCTCTCTGCAACATCTATTTTAAAGTCTAAGTGTGTGACAAACAGTTCAGAGGCACATCAAGCCCATAAGCACAACCACTGAGCTGCAGCAGGCACAGAGCACAGAGTGACTCCACAGGGAACAGGTTCTTTGGGGTGACTGTGTCCCTGCCCATGGCACAGGGTGGAACTACCTCGTCAGGGTCCCCTCCCAACACAAACCATTCTATGCTTCTATAACTGAGACTCCTTAAAATAAAATAATAATGAACACCTGCACTACTTCTGTTCTTTTGTATCTCCATTTCCCACACAGACTGCTCCCCTCAGCACACAGGACTTGCAATATCTCCGAGAATCCTACAGTGGGTTGGTTGGAAGATACTTTGTTTAGTGACCATTTCATTCCACTCCTCCTGCCCTGGGCAGGGACACCTTCCACTGTCCCAGGTTCCTCCAAGCACCATCCAATCTGGCCTTGGACACTTCCAGGGATCCAGGGGCAGCCACAGCTTCTCCGGGCAACCTGTGCCAGGGCCTCACCACCCTCACAGGGAGGAATTCCTTCCCAATATCCCATCTACCCTGCCCTCTGGAAGTGGGAAGCCATTCCCCCTTGTTTTGTCACTCCTGGCTCTCATTCCAAGTCCCTCTCCAGCTCTCCTAGAGCCCCTGGAGGCCCCGGAAGGAGCTCCAAGGTCTTCCTGGAGCCTTCTCTTCTCCAGACTGAACATCCCCAGGTCCCTGCTTGTGGTTTTGTTTGAAGTACCCTCCCTGTCAAGGTTTCAAGGTGACAGGAGGCCCTCTCAGCTGCATGACCATTATGAGACAACTGCATTTCTCTAAACTGAGCCATCAACAGCCACACAGAACTGTCAGAAACAGTGTTATTTAGTGAAGATTTTGTAGGTTTTCTCTGTCTGAAATCCAACATTTGTGCAAATGCACGGCTAACCTACAGACCTCTCTCAGGGTCACACACCAGCTCATCACTTCCACAAGTGAAAGGATGCCTGGTTTTTGCTGACATCCAAACAACAGCCATCAGCTCTATCCATAATAACCTGTGCCTGCTGCCAGGGCAGGATTTCATCTCTACATACACAGCACTATTTGTGACTAAAACCATGCACTCATCTTTCCACAATGGTTTTCTTCATTAGAATCTCCTAAATTAAGATTCGGCTAAGAGTAAAATAAGGGTGTAGGGGAACCACACTTGCACAGGCATGAAAGCTTTCCTGGAAAGCCACAGCAACCAGCACTAAAGCTCAGGCACCAGGTGATTTGAGGCAGGCAATCAGACAGGTGCTTCCCAGCACTGTATTTCCAGCTGCTTTTACATTCCAATTCAGATTTGATGTTGACTTTACATCAAATTGTCCATTAGAAGTATCAAATAAGTATTTAAGAAAAACAGCAGATTCTCACTGATTTCTCAACCACAGTATTTATGCAGTGTTTTCCCCATGTTTGTCAGTAGATTAAACGAATACTTTTGAAAAAGGCCAAACAGGGTTTTGTTTAAAATCTGTATAACTTTAGTGCCATTAATAACTAAAAAACATTTCCTTTACACACACTATTAAGATGGATGAAATGAGCCCTTTCAGCTATTCTCTGCCTTCACAGCCATTATGTAAATCAAATTTCAAGTCTGATATATCCCACACTCTTGTCTTTGTGGTTCAGCAGGACATTTACACTGAAGAATAGTTCATCCACAGTTCTGCTAGGAATATCATTGAAATAGAATAAATCTGAATAAAACCATGGCAAAAGTATTGTCCAGTATGTCAGAAGAAGCAACCAAAGAAAACAACAAATTGCTGCTTCTTTGAACTATCTGTGAAACTGCACTTTTACAAAGGACAACTTCAGCAACACAATGCAGGGAGAAAAGCATCCTTAAATATTAAACAAGTTGGTCTTAAGCCCAATTTAGCCTCGAAGGACAGTTCTAATACAAAAGCATATTAATCTGAACAAATCAGAGCGACAACATTTTGGCTGTTTAAACAATGCACTAATCCAAGTGCAAATAATTGTGTATTAAGTTTACACAAACAACTGCCTAATTTCAAAACCAGAAATTTATAAACAGAAAACAAGACCCACTCCATCCCACAAATAAATATTGACACAATTTTTCTGTAATTGGAGCAGTTTGCTGGGTTAAAAGCAGATAAGATGAACTATGGAATCAGTGCTCTTCCTTCTTACTTGGGTTGTTTCCTGGATGAGAACTTCCCTTGAGGTAGGCACCGGGTAAGGCTTCAGGTCTGCCTTTATTGTGGCAAAAATGAACTCTGTGTGTTCCTTGATGACGGAATCCAGGTATTCCCCCTGGGGCTGCGATCTGTAGTACACTGTGATCTCATCCGTGGGGACCAGGTTCCTCTGCAGGACACACAGATGCACCATTACTGACAGCAAAATTACAAACCAAGAGAAGAAAACTTGTTAAGTTTTAAAAATATATATATTTATCAGGCATTTGTTAAAAGTTTCCACAAAAAATTTGGAAAAAAACCAATCCTTCTGTCACAAAGGCAAGAACCTTAAAACATGGGAGTTTTAGGCAAGATTAAGTATTTTGATATTCAAGTGAAAATAAATTATGGCTTTATGTCATTACAGAACTAAATTTAAATCATCTAGTAAGACTCGAGAGTTTTCATGGCCATATTCCTTGTGTAGATACATTTTTTTAAAAACCCTACATACCTGTGTACATGTGTGTGTGTGTATATATACACACACACACACACACACAGGGGGGTTTTAAAACATATATAATATAAAAACTGTTTTGGTACAATTTGTAATTTTCCCGTCTTATACTGAAGAAAGGTCCCTTCCAACCCAGACTATTCTATGAATTTATGATTTATGTAGTCTTAACTGCACAAATATCTTTTCCAAAAAAAACCTATCCCAGGAAAATATTCTCTCCACATCCTTTAGAGCTCTTGCAAGAGAATCCAATCAGAAAGCTATACAGAAGGAGTAACTGATACAGGGCTTCATGTTTAATTAAAAAGGTCAGTTTCTGCTGCATATTTCCCAAAGATTGCTGAAAAGGAAATTAAAATGTCTTGTCCCAAAGCACTGACTCCTCACCTTCTTGCGAAGCTTCTGGATGCGATTGATCACTTCCCGGGCAACTCCTTCATCCACCATGGACTGGTCTGGGGTCACATCCAGCAGCACTAAAACCTGAGGAAATGCATAGAGAACAGATGAAGAGGTGACAAACTTGAAACAAGGTAGAAGTAGCACACTCAGGAGCTCAGGATGCTTTTAGAGAGCTCCTCATGTACAAAACCCAATGGTGGAGAGAGTATTGAACAGCTTCAAAATTCGTAACTCTTGCTGAACTAATAAACCCTACCCAGCTTTCACCTCACCATATTCCTACTGCTTCCAGATGAATTCTTCCTTTAATCAAAGAAAGAAAAAGAGGAAATGACCAATAAAATACCTGGGCATCGGAGTGAGCCTCGAACTGGGAAGATCCTTCTGTCATCTGATACATGAGACGGAGATCTTCCCCATGGAGTTCGTGTCCTTCGACAACAATGGTGCCTGCAGGATTGGCAGATGGAGAGGATCTCTTACCATCACAGTAAAAACCCCTAATTTTAAATTCAGGAAGCTTTAAACAAGTATCAGACTTCAAACACATGCAACGCATATATTGGCGATATAGTCAGACAGCAGTTAAGCACTAGTGAGCAGCACTGAATTATCCCACATTCCCATTTTTCACACAAGCACTTCTCCAGGCAGCAGAGCTCTCTAAAACACAGGCATTTCAGCAACTGTTTGTGTGGAACCATCTGAATGGAATAAAACTTAAAAATAGGCTGTATACTCCACCAAATCCAAATTTCCATTTAAGCAGTTAACTAAACAGATAGAGCTGCAAAATTCACACCCACTTGTAGCTCTGGAATTGAAAGAATGCTTTTAGAATAAAAGGTATTGCACTAATACTCAGTTCTAATCTGAATCAGTCTCACAGAAAGCTTGTTCTCTGCTTCATCTTGGCCTTACAGTAGCACTTAAAATCACAGAATATCCTGAATGGGAAGGGATCCACAAGGGATCCAGTCCAACTCCTGCACAGACACCCCAACAATCCCACCCTGTGCCTGGGAGCGTTGTCCAAACGCTCCTGGAGCTCCGTCAGCCTCAGGGCTGTGACCATTCCCTGGGGAGCCTGTTCAGTGCCTCACCACCCTCTGGGAAAAAACCTTTTCCTGATATCCAACCTAAACCTCCCCAGACAGGAAGAAACAGTTTAACAGGAGAATAGCTTAAGATCAGCTATTTCACGGCCATTTCTAATTACTGCCCCAGAAATGAATAACAAAAATAATAAAACCAAATTTTCTCCTTGTAACAACTGAACAGCGGTAATAATAGGGAAGAAGCCATAAGCCCCTCTATGCCCACAGGACACACTGCGATCGCTGAGGGGTTTGTCCCACCACAGACCTGTCTCCTGGAACTTCTCCAGCTGCTCACTGCTCAGCTCCTTGATGGCAGCCATGACAGGCTTGAAGGCCCCCTTGAGGCGCCTGCCCAGCACCGTGTGCTCCGGCTCCGCGCGCAGCCGCACCCCGAACCGGGCCTTGTCCGCAGACAGCGTCACCGCTCGCACGTTCAGCTCCTGCAGACACACACAGAGGAACCACAGAAAGAACCTATAAACAGCCAGGGCACAGACCAGGGGTCACGGTACCACGTCAGGTGCAAGTTTTGCATGTGGTTGTCTCTAAGGTCTGAGTCTTGGCCAATATTGGGAGAGCAAGTAAACTCAGCCCTGAACCTTCAGTAGCAGATCCCACCCTCAGCCCACAGGGAACATTTCTGTGTTACTCAGAGACAGCTCTCATCTCAAATCAGGCCCCTACTCAACAGCCCTTTTTATTTTCCCCCTGAAGAGCTAAACCCACTACCTCTGTGTGCAATGGCCTGGCAGAGCTCAGGAAGGAAAATACTGCTGGAACAGTCCTTTCAGCACACATCAAGCCAGGAAACCATAACCAACCATTTTATGGCCTAGGCTGCACAAAACTGCCTCATTTTGTGTCCTTCCTCACCTGTTCATTCCAGGCCCTCACTGCACAGAAAATTTCCCTGCTTAGAAAAGCTTCTGGCTGTGCCCTGCAACCAAAGAGCTTTATAAAACCTGCATGGACTTCAGAAAGGGCCTCAAACCAGGGATGGTATTTTGCCACTGCAGAAACTGTGTGCGCCCATTTTTCTAAGTTACACATGCAATTTTTGTCCCTGTATCTGAAGGCCACATAGCAGTGCTGTGGGAAGTTTTACCAAACAGCTGATTGAGAGGATGGCATTGACATCATACAAAATCAAGTCTGGAACTCTTTGGAGAGCGGAAAGCTGAAGTGGGCTATGGCTGAGGCTGGAAAATGTACAACTGTTATTCAGGAAATGTGCACCTCTTCTACATGCACAGACCTGCAATTTCACTGTAATCCATCAGGTTTTCAATTGCCAGGCTGCCCAATACTTGAAGCATTTGGTGTTTAATGTCCACTGGAAGGTGGTTAGAGCTCCATCACCACGCTACAGAACCACCAGGTGCACTTGGCAAACAAGCTGCTCCCAGGCATTTTGGAAGCAGAAGTAAATAGGACCATCAGCATGACAGGACTAGCAAGTAGCCAAACATTCAGATTGAGAAATAATGCTTAAATATAACCTCTGAGCTGCAGCCTAATTCCCTAGGAAGTCCTGCTGACATGAGGAGCCAAGAACACAACTGAATCTAATTTTATTTCATACATCTTTTAGGAAATCTAATGAAAATTATGCACTTCAGAAATTCAGTTTCAATGGGGTGCTGTTGGAAATGAGCCCACGAGCTGTAAATGACAACCTCGTGGGGGAAAAGAAATAGTAATCCAAAAAATAGTACAAATTGGAAGATGACTTTGGGCCTGATTAGATAAATCACAGAGAAACCAACTCCATCAGGACAAGTTTTCTATACTAATTAGATTAGGAAATCATCCTTTTGTACACATTATCAATTTAAAAACCCAGAATGAGTCTTAGAAAAACAGGCAAATCTGTATCTTAGGTCTGTTTGTATCAGTCTCAGTGCTTTGACTTAAAATAGTTCTTAATTTTATCTCCCTAATTACTCAAAATTAGCTCCTTAACATATCTTTCAAGTCTCATGTGGACAGACTGAGGCAACCAGCCCTTCCTCTCACCAGCTAGAAGAGCTGTAGAGGGAATGCCTGAACATCCAAGGGCTTTTTGCTGGTGCCACGTGCCCCAGCCATGCCCAGTCCTCAGAACAGAGATAGAAATGTCAGGCAAATGCTCTGCTTCAGCTGGGCTGGGCTCTCTAAGCGAGCAGCCTAAAAAGGAAAATAAATACTCATTAAATAATAGTGTAAGAAATTAAACACTTGAGGGACATCCAGCCACAGCTCCTGTGTCAGTGAATTCAGCCCAGTCACAGACTCAGTCACTCACCACCAGGAATGTATGGAACACTGACAGACCTTGGGTGTGATGGAGAAGTCAATGTTCTCTGTTTTATAACAGCCCTACACAGGCGTGGGGGTTGGAGGGAATACAAAGGTTGGATGGAAACAAGATTCCGACTGTGCTCAGAGTCAAATTCACTCAGATCAAACCTTTCCCTTGAAGCAGTTGGGAAGAGAAGTCCTGACCCAGGCTTGTAAAAGGCCTCAAATAGTAATGAATAAAATGCAATTGTGTCCAGTTGCTAAAAGCCTTCTGGGTTTATTTCATTTTGTGAGCTTGGCTATTTTTGCATGACAACTCTATAATCTGGAGAGTTCTAATATTAAAATCCATTTATTTAAATGACTTGCTACGTTCTGAAGATGAGAGAGCAGCACTGCAGATCAAAGACTACAGCTCCTTTTGCAAAAGCAATGAATGAAATTTCTGAAGAATTGACAAGTATATTTTCCCAATTCTTTTGTCAGTAACTGCATGAAATTAAATGCTGTAGTTCTTCTTACCCATTACCTCTGGCATCTGCAAATTTACTCCTGGCAATCACTGAAGGTTCTAAAGCTCTGAATAGGCAGGAGGCTGATGAACAAAGCTGCAAATGCAGCCCAAGTAATGCTGCCCAGCCTGCCTGTAATCACTGACCTCTTCAGCTCTGCACCATCCCAGTAAACAACAGGATTGATAGCCATGCAGTACAATAAAACACACACTAAGCTCCAGCATCAGACTGTTGAATTTTAAGACACATAATAAAAGCAGGACAATAGACAGTACTTTGTGTCTCTGCTTCCACAAAGGCATCTGAGTTTGTTGTAACTCATCTCCCCAGAAGAGACACCTTTGTCTGCGGTAGCAAAGGAACACAAATCAAAACACACTAATTTACAATCCAATTATGTAACAATTTACAAGTTGTTAGGTGCTTTTGTTACCTTTCATTAGCTGTAGAAGCTGACAACAAATTTTGGCAACTACCTTTTTGGAAGTAACTTGAGGAATCAAACCTCATCTCCCTTAAAACTGGATTCTTTAGAATCTACAAATCCATTTTCAGATCAAAAAATTGGGATAGGCACTAGCCTAAATTTCATTAAATTCTGCTGTTGAAAAGATCCAGATATTGAAATGATTAATAATAATAATAACAACAACAACAGCAAGTCTGAAGGGAGGGATCATACCTGCCAAGTCTAAGAGCAATAATCAATAAGTTAACATGACAGAAAAACCTTACGGTAACACTTCTAAATCAATTAAGGCTTTTTTAATTAAAATTCCTCTGCTGCACAATTCTTAAGAATTTCTCTCCCACTGTAGCTAAAAGCAAGCAGCACAGCATTGATGTAGAGGTCCTGTGCACTGAGCCATGACTTCCTCAGCCAGTGCTGATTCCCCCAGCAGAATTTTTAGAGACCTTCCACAGATGTGTGTTTATGCTTGGGGAAAGATGGTGCTGCTGCAATAATATATAATCAGAAGTTTCTGAGGTGCTCCTCTGCTTCAGCCTTCTCCTGAATTCCCTGACTGACATGGCTGCCCTC
Source organism: Atrichornis clamosus (assembly GCA_013400975.1). Classification (NCBI taxonomy): domain Eukaryota; kingdom Metazoa; phylum Chordata; class Aves; order Passeriformes; family Menuridae; genus Atrichornis; species Atrichornis clamosus. Next base: position 65,409 of record WBMZ01005109.1, read on the forward strand.
ACCACAAGTGAGGTGAATGGATCTGGCTTGGGAAGATGCCCATTTCTGCTCTCCTGGCCAAGGCAAAGCAGCTGATCAAAGCAGTGACAACCTCAACTAACAACATGACAGCACATTTCAAGCACACGAGCAGATCTGCTGTTACAGACCCCTCTGAAGACACCTCATTGAAAGGAAGAAAGAATCCTTAACCTGCCAAGGAGAGGTCTAGGATAAGGGCCATTCTGGACAAGGGGAAATCCCCTCAGATCCTGCACTGCCAGTGCTTAGGGGGAAGAGAACAAGAATGGTGTGTCACTGACCTCTGAAGATGGGTTTCACAGCTTCAGAGAATGCAGAATGTCAGATTCTAACTGTCTCTCAGTCCAATGTGGTCAGTTTGGATTAAGTATTTCTCAAATCTGAACTGACTTTGGCTCACAACCCTGTACATGGCACCCACAGACACCCCCTGTCATTAGAGTTCTCTTCTAAATTCACTTTACACCTGTGAGTTGTTACTATGGTCAACAGGGAAGGCTGTTCAGGTAACCAACACACACAATCCAGTTATGCATCATGTTCTTACCTCAAGTACATACTTCTCTAAAGACCTGATGTTTTCCAGAGCCTCTGGATCCTGGTGGATAACTACTACTTCTTTCAGAGGATACTGGGGAGAAGGAAAACGAAAAAAAGAAATGTAACTATTCAATTTTCCCAGGTTTATCCCGAAGTTACAAAGCTGTTACACATTCCCAAGGTATGACAGCAGACACCAGGGTTCTAACCTTGACTGGGATGGTTTTTCTGTCTCTGATGACTCGTCCAAGCTCAATCACAGACTGCAAACAAGAAACGGCACTTTCAATTTTTTTGTCGATGAGATCCTCCCTAGATTAGAAAGGAAACATTATAATTGCTTCATTTTCATCACATCTGTTTGAGCAGATTGAAAACGTTTTACCCTCTTCTCTGAGATTTCCTGCAACAGACTCAATTATGCCCAGGTTGGGGCAATTTGAAAAATGAACAAACAGGCTTTTCCTCTCTTTGTGGAGAAGACAAGGGGGAAATAAGTTGCTGAAAACAAATAACAGAGCTCTTTTTACATCTTTTGTTAGCACCTCTCACAAGGTGGAGAGGATTGAGTCATACTACCTATTCTAGTATTAGTCAATAAAAAGTACTACTTGCATTAATAATATCACAAGAAGATGCAGAAAGGTATTTAAATATGGAACTTAAAACAACAATGAATAACCTATAGCAACAATTCACTGGATCTCAATTTATCATTTTTTCCAGAAATTGCAGCTATTTAAACTTGAGGTTTTAGAGTTTTATCATCTTTCGTGGCTCCATCCTTTTAACACCCATTTAGGGGCAACGCTGGGTTGGGAGCTTTTTGGCTTTTCGGGCTTTTTGGGGGGAAAGTGGGGTGGGGAGAAGATTGGTATTGAATTTTTGGCATTTTTTTGAGTGAGCTGACATTCACATCTTGTTTCATATGTACAAGCAGTTAAAGTTCTGAAAACATGGCTTTCCTGATTTCCTGAGTAGATGCACTAATTGGGCAGCTCCTTTAAAACCACTCTGGTATCAAAGCAAGACCAGAGGTATTGGTTAAAAAAACAGATAGGAATAAAATGAAATGAACACAGATGCTAGCTGTAATCTAACTAGCAAAAAGTACTGGGATGAAAACCACAAATCCAGTAAGGACTGGCCAGAAACACAGAGCTGGTGAAGCAAAACCTAAAACTGAAATATCCCCATCTGCTGCATTAGGGCTTTAAAGTGTTACTACCTATTTTGAAGCTTTTGTGCTTCCAAAAGCCAGTCTGTCAGGATGATCCTCCAAAAACTTGGAAATGTGTAAAATGCAAGGCAGAATATTCTTCTCCCTTCATATAGGATTATGTGGCAGTATTTCAATATTCCTTGCCATCACTTAACATCACTGCAGAGCCACAAAATGACAATACTTTTCACAGATTGAATGCAAATCCACAAAATTTAATGCAACCTATCTGTTCAGACACTGAGCAACCAAGCATGACCTCAGTGGGGTTTGTAACACAGGTGTTAAGTCAAGCTCAGCTGTGAAAGTGGCCAAGTCCCTCAGCTTTATCTGCACTAACCCACCACACTGTTAAAGCAGCATTTTCTGTAACTGCGTGCAAAAATCTCTTATTATTAACTGACAATATTGTCCTTATGCTGTATCAGAAAAACATTCTATGTAAATGCAATGATGTGCTTTGCAACTCAAGGTGAAACTCAGACTTCAACAATAATCTGATTTTGAAAACACGTGTTTTTATCTGACAAGGGAACAACTGATACACAGGGGATCCAATAAATTACACAAACTAGTAAGACAAAACTCCAAATAAAATGCAAAACAGAGGAAATTGGTGCAAGCCTCTCAAATACATCCCATGTTTGCATGACACAGCAGAAAGTCAGTCAGCACTAGCTGCAGAAAAAGTGATTAAGCCACTTTCAAATGCTTGTGCTAAGGCCATGCCTGAACTGAGCCCCTGCAAACAGCTCACTATCCTTCCCTTACTCCATTCTACAGGAGCTCAGACCCACTGCTGGCAGCTCCCTGATGAGGTTTGCATTCCTTGATTACGTATTCTTCACAGCACTTTCCCAGGAACAGAAAATCAGCACCATCATTATGTCAATCTCCAACTCCCTGTTGCAGTAACTCACTATTAAAGCTCTCAGAAACACCATACAGCTTCCTCAAAGGATAGAGCATCCATTAAAAAAAATATACCATTAGAGAAGGTTTAAATTTTTAAACTGGCACGTAAAGTATCAAGGTCAGATCCCCTGTCCTTGAGGGCTTTCAAACTGAGCTGCAATGCTAAAGGGAAGTTTTTTCTCTTCTATTCAGTGACCAAGAGTAGGAAGTGCTGCAGGAACTAAATGCAGGAACCAACTCAATCCACTGCAATATCTGTGATCTTTCTGATCCTTTAGGGCCCTTCACAGGTAGGCACTACAGCTTCGAGTCAGTGCACAGTCTGAGGAGAAAAAAGGATATTCCTGCCCACCATAAGAAAAATATCAGGAGTTGGAACATACATTCCTCCCAACTGCTTTCCTTCCTTTCTCCACTCCTTTAAGCAAGCACAAATCTACTGCCTGAATGTGGAGGGAAAAGAAAACTCCTAGCTGAAATTGAGGGTGGAGTGTAAAGTGAACTGCAAGTGAAGTGCTCTCCTACAGTAAAGACTAAAGTGAGTCAGAGCTTAATCAAAATATAAACATTTTTTGCTCATAGAATATAATGCATTAACTAGCATCCTACATTTTTTTCATAGACAAAGGAGTATTTACATTGTAAAAGCAGTTTGTTTTCTTGTTATGCAGTTTTAAACCCAAGTGAAAGAACACTGACCTGTGAAATAAAAAAAAAAACCAACACAAAACCCCCAAATTAACAACAATCCCCCAATAAACAACCAAAGCCCCTTTTTGCCACCTAACAGCTGCCTCTTACCTGACTTGGGGGAGCATGAGGTAGTGGATGCTCTCAGTGTTCTTTTCCTGAACCGAGGCTGGATCAATGAGTGTTTTCAGATTCTGGTACATCAGCTCAGTGATAAATGGAGTATATGGTGCCTGTAATGTTGCATTCAATCACCAGCTTTTCTTTATTGCTTTTACATTATGAATCAGTAATACTATGAATTATATAACAACGGTTCAGCAAAAACAATGCTTACATAGTGTCTGCAATTGTGATGTTGTTCAAAGTGCAGACTGAAATAAATAATGGAATTTGAAGTGCTTATTTACCTCCTTCCTGATATTTAAATGCTACTTGTGGGCATCAGGTAAGAAATCATAATGTCTCTTTATCAATCAGGTGATATATGGCTTCTTTTTACTACCATGGGGCAGATAAGCAAATAAAAGGGGGAGGTGGAAAATGAACTGTGTTAGACAAAGATGCTTTTTCATTAATTACATTGAAGTGTTAATCAGAGTGGGCTGCAATTCCCTTACCATGAGTCTGCACATGGAGAACAAGACACTAAACAAGGTTTCCAAGGCCATAATGCAGTCCTCAGTCCCATTCTCACCCTAAAGGAAGAATTCATCAAGGAAAAAAAAAAAAAAAAATAATTTTAAGATCAGTTAGTGCACCTCAACAGGCTTCAAAGATTTCCTAGGTTAATGCAATACACTCATTATCCAAACTGTATTCCTTTTGCTCAATTCCAACCAGCAAATGCAACAGAATTATTGGGCATTTTGGTTGTTTTTTCCCATAAAGCAGAGAGGAGAGAAAACAGCTAACTTTTGTGCCACTGTCAGGCACCAAGTGACAACATTTAAAATCACCATCTTGTGTGACACCCTGGAGCTGCCAAGCATCCCATGAACAGGGCCCACCAGGATTTTGTTCCCAGGACTGCAGCAGAGGATCCCTACCTTGAGTCTCCTGCGGTTCATTCTGACGTACCAGTTGGTCAGAACATCCACAAACTTCACCAACCGAGGCACCACCGTGTACAGCCTGTAAGCTGCAAGGAGAAATCGTGCCTGCAATTAATATTTGCCCTCTGCAAGTCCTCACTTATAAAACACATTATCATTCGCCAGCCTGGTGTTAAGCACAGACCTGGAGCAGCAGCAAGCTCCAAAGAGTGACTGGAAATATGATCATGTTAAAACTGTATTTTGGAGTTGCACGTCATCGATTCTCAGGCCTCAAGACAAACCCCCCCACCAAACTGCTTCCCTAATCCCACACAAACACACATTATGGGAGCCTTATGCTTTTATCTGACTCGGGAAGAGGACAGTGGATAAGAGACTATTAATCGCAGAGGATTTGGCAAATCCTAGATTTGCATATGCTGCAAAGGCAGCCAAGTCGCTGGAAATTTAACAGAAATTACTGCAGAACCAGAAAATAAAATTTTCTTAATGACTGCCAACGCTTCCTTCCTTTGCTCAGCAGATTTAAAATGAGACACCTACTTCAACCAATTCTTCCTGAATTCATTACAGTGTTTTACTATTTTTCTAAGTAACAGGGTAAGCAAAAAGAATGCAAAGTAGCAGCAAGGCTGATGAGGTAAGAGATAAACAGAGCTGTATTTTCAAGCTCTGTGTAACTGGAATCATGGAAGGCTGCCAGCACCAAGGTCATCACCAGCATCACTACACAACAGGGAAACAAATTTCAGCTGTTCCTGAGAAAATCAGGGGGGGTGAGGATGGACCTTATACCTAGGGCTCAATTTTCTGAGGAAAAACTTGCATTTAACTTCTCTAAAAGCAAAGAGCTTTTTGATCTCCATTCTGAATCAGTTTCATTAATCAAACAGCTACTGAAGAAAATGGTTCTTGGATTTAAAAGCTCCACCACACTTTTCACTGCCTTTTGTAAAACAAGTAGTTTTAAAGGCAGAGAACTGGTATTTAAACCTGAAAAGGAAATGCCCAGAAGATTCATACCAGGGTGAGGGAGACATTATTTATGTGGGAATTTGTATTCCTAAAAAATTCTAAGCATTCCTCTACCCATGCATTATTTACTCAGAAGACCAGTTATAAACTGATTTTTAAAAATCAAAAATCCTACCCTTCAGGGACAGTGTATATTTAACAAGAAATACAGGTTAGACTGGAAAACTGCACCTCTGTTCTCAATGGCTGTAACCAAATTGTGAAGTTTGTTTTTCACAGAGTCAAGAAAATGCCATGCACGTGCATGGAAACACTACACAATTCTTTTCACTTCAGTCACCAGGAGAAAAGTTGCTTTTCTAAAATAAGTGCTTGTATTGGGCACTTTGGTAGAAAAAAAAAGCATAACAACACTTATTGACTTTTAATACAGAATTTTAACACCCTTGAAACAGACGTCAGGTTTCCACACATGTAACCTGTGCTGTTTTCCACGAATAACGGGAATGAGGCTGGATTCTGATGGGCTGGGTCCTTCTTTTCTCCCCATCCAGGACTATCAGAGGGTTGGTTCCACCTCTCTGGAGTTTTTCCAGGCTCTCTCAGCATCCCAGGGCTGGAGGGTGCCCAGATTTATTCCCCTTTTCCCCTCAGCCTATTCAGGTGCGGTCAATACTGCCCTGACTCCACTTGGGCTGACACTGCTGCTCTTCAAGTGCCAGGAGAAACTGGGGCAGAATTAACATAAGTCGTACTTAATGGAAACATTTTTCCAGAGGCAAGAGAGGGGTGTAAAATGTAGCTCCACTCTAAAACACACTGGACGAAAAGGAAGAAGAACCCAGTTGCAGCATTTCTCTGGTCAGGGGTGTCTACTTAGCATTGCCAGCTTTAAGCCGGTGTGTCCTTACACCCCATCACACACCCAGCTGCAGGAATTTATATTTATAGTATATTTGTCTCCTTTACCAAGCATTTGACTTTATCAGTCACCATTATAATCTTCCCTTGTCTCTTCCTGACATTTTTCCTACTTGAAGTGATATGAAGTAGAAAATCTTAAAAAAAAAAAATAAAAATCCCAAAACAGGTTTGTAAAAGAGATTAGCACAAGAGCATCATGACACAGTACACAAATTCACTACATCTCATTAAGATCTGCCTGACTGAATTCAGAGTTTATGCTGAAAAATAAATTGAAAAATTCTGTTTATTAATCCCCTCCAAATGAGACTGCCACTCACTTGACTAGCACATGATGTTATCTTCATCTAACACAAGACAACAGCATTTCATACCAACACTACTGTCCTGGAAGTCTTTACACTGTAATTTTCCAATAGGAATTCTCTTCTCCTGCTTGGAAGGATCTCCTTACTTTGTAAAGATGGTTACTGACAGACCCCTTTTTTGTCAGCTCCATTTTCCTCTTAAAAATCCAGAGCAGAGAATTCAAGTTTCTACCCTCATATTCACCTTCCTGCAAATATTTCTATTTAAACCATGCACTGATCCAAGACCTCAGGTGCACAAACTCACAAATGAATTTTCTAATGTGCCTCAGTATTTTCATCTTTACATGCAGCACAAACTTGCATAGGCTCTGCTTATTTCTGCTTGGCAACACATGCAACTCAACACACACCACCATCAAATTTCAAGGAGAAAAACTTGCAGGAAGATGACACATTTTCATCAGAAACAGCCAGCTTTTATCATATTCCTGGGTTTGGTAACTTGAGGATTCTTTCTTCCTTTAATGAAATGTTCTTAGATAAGCTCCCATGCATTTTGCTACTTCCAAATGACCTGATTTATCTAGCACAGCAAGATAAACTCGTCATACCGGGCTTGGTGAGAGGGACCCTGCTATCAGTCAGAGGGGGAATGCAAGAGCTGAGTGAAGGGCAGGCCTGTCCTGTGTCCTCAAGCTCACATCTGATGTAGCTGTTTCCTCATTATCTGTTATCCCACTAACACCTTTCTTCTCCAAGCCCAGGGCTTCTAAAAATTCTTAAAAGGGCAACTTAAGATCACAGGCCTGAGGGGGGTTATTTGTTTATTCAGGAACAGGAATGACAATGGCTAAAGCCACCTTCTTTCCAATATCTGGGATTCCAGTGCCCTCAAATGCACCAAAACCTCTTCAAATCCCACCATGACTCGATCTGCAAGTTTATAAGCTACTTCAGGGGGCTCTTGCAGCATCTCCTCCTTGCAATTAATAGTGTCTTAATGTAATGTGAGCATTGAGAGGTATGGAATGATGAAAAACCTGGAGAAAACCTCCTTACAGCTGTGCCACATCCCAATACTATCCATCCTGCTGCACACACTCCCCACAATATCATCACAAAGAAACCCTCTCCATGGAACTACACCAGGGAAAATCCATTGCCAGTGCTCATGTATCTCTCAAAACTATTTTCTTCAGCTTACTTGGGCACTGCCCATTTTATCCCTTTTTTTATAACTTCTCCAAATTCTATTTGGCTTCCTTTTCCCTGCTGTCTTTCAGGGACTATTATAACATCATTAATTGCTCCAAGCACTGCAGAAGATGTTACAGCAACAAGCTCCATCACTCAGCTCACAGGATTAGCTGTGACAAAAAAAGCCTGATCACTTTTTGAAATCTCATGAACAAACATAGCAAAATCTGACTTAACATCCATGAAAGCACCACGGATTATGGTAGCTGGTTAAAGATTTCCTTCCTCTTATCTAGTCTCTCATGGAAGTTGGGAATCACTGGATGGAATGGCAAGTTCTCTAATCAAATATGAAACACCCCACATACCTGCCATTTCAGCTTTGAAGAACTGGATGAGTGACTGGGTGAAAGAAAGAATCCATTTATCCATGATGTTATTGCTCTCCTTAACAGTGTTCTCATTGTAAAGGAATTCTCTTCCCTCATCCTATCGCCAACACAAAAACACAAAGCACATTTTCAAGTCATTAGAGTATATAATCAAACCTCTATATCCAATTAGCTGTCAGCCACCAGTATTTTGGCACCTTCCCCGTGTTACACTGGTTTCCCATGAGTGAACATTAAATTCCAGACACAGGTATGTAAGAGGAAGAGCTATGGGAAACCTGCCTCCCACTGCGGCCTCACCACAACTAACTGCAAAGGAGGCCACTGATTTGGGTCTGTTAAAGCAGATAAAAAGCAGTGTCATCCTCCTTTCCCTGCAAGCAGGCTAAGCCCCAGCTTCCAGACACAGGGCAGGATCCTTGAATTCACAGAACTCCTTCATCCAGGAGGATCTGAGGCATTTACAAGGAATGTACTATGCAGATGGATTCTATTTGGGGAGCAGGCCTAGAAACAAGACCTTTATTTTTTAAGAACATGTGACAATTTCAACCCGTCAAAACACAGATAAACACAACCACCTGAAAAAACAGGTAGAATTTTTACAGCCAGCATGCACACAGTGCATTTTTGCTGCTTTCAGAACACTGATGTTTGCACCCATCTAACAAGTGTTATCATTTTGCTGATTCTGCAGGGCCTTGCAAGCAGGACCTTGTCTGTGCCTGGTCTGACTCTTTTCCACTGAACATTACAATGAGTTGGAAACTGGGGATTTGGTTTGGATTTTTATCTCAGATTCACAAACAGTATTCAACAACTGGTTTTAAGAGTCTTTAGATGTCTTCCCTCAGAGTCCAGATTAAAAAAAAAAATCTGTTTGGATTATTCGACCCAGAAATTATGGATCCACTTTCAAAGTACAAAGGAGAACATTTGTAGGAAAGAAATGCAGAAGAGCAGCAATCCCAGTGTCAGGTGAGCAATCATCAACCAACTACAATTAAAAGGAGAATTACAATAAGCATAAAATTATTATTAGACTCGATCCAGGACACTGGGATTTTACTTTCTCTCTTGCAGGAAGCAGAACACAAGAAGTTGCTTAAATCTGTGCAGGAAGTCCAATTTAAGAACTATCACCTCCAACAGCACATTCTTTTGCCTAATATGGTGCATAGGAAGGGTTTCGCTATTTACAAAAAAAAGTTCCATCTGCTGAATTACCAAAACTATCTGCTTAAGCACCTGGATTTTCCACTGGGGTCTTCCACGCCCAATTGAGCTGATCTTGCAAGATTTAATGGGATCACAGGAAAAAAAGGCTATAAAGTACACTTTAAACAATTCAAAGGTCAAACAGGATAAACAAATGTATTTTGGGGGCAGTTTGTCTGATGAATGCTGTCTAGGGATCCTAAAAAAAGACTTGTTAAATATTAGGATCTGGAGCTAGCAGATTTTCCTCCCAAAAGAGGTTGCTAAAAAAGATAAAACCAATTGTTTAAGTCAGCTATTTGCTGTGCTCATTTCTGAAGTCAGCTGCCTTTACTGACTCAAATGGAAGCTCTCCACAGTGTCCAGGCTGCAACTGCACCTGTAGTACAAGGGCTGGACTTCTCATTTAGCTCCCACTCTCCCATAAAAGTCTGCACTAACCTGCTGTCATTAATTTCAGCTGAAAGATTAAAATTGGTTTCAATAGAAACTATACAACGTACACATCAAATCTTCAATTTTAATGAAAAATTACTATCTGAAAGAAATTTTAATGTTGCTTTCACACTGAAAGTGTAGAAACTCCTGTCACTCACCCAGCATTTTTGGGAGACTTCAAATGTAATCTACAAGTCTAAAGTATTACTGCTTTTGTGATTTGCCTTTCTTTCCGTTCCATTTCTGAATCATTTTTTCTAAGTTGCATTTAAATTTAACTTTAAAAAAAATAACTGTCATGTTACAGAAGACAATCTTTTTGCTGTGGCTAATGTATTCAGGACTGAGTATTCCCAAGCTAAGCATTTTAATGCAGATTCATAATTAAAGTTCCAGTAAATGAGTTAGCTCAAGAAACTGTCACAGCAGCCACTACTGAAAATAACTTTCATGGCTTATTTGCAGTTCTCCTCGTGTTCAATCCGTGGGGTGCTGAGCCCTGCTCCCAGTGCAGAGGAGTGTGCAGCCCAGGTGTCTCCTGTGACAGATCCTCCTGGGATGGAGCCACCCTGGCCACACCATGCAGGGGAGCAGCAAAGAAAAAGCAGCATCAGCAGCACTGGGGCAGGATCAGTGGGACCTGCTGCCTCCAGCTGCTCTGGAAACACTGACAGGAAAAACCATCCAGGTGTAGCAGGGACATCTCAGGAGGATCCCCTCCAGCACACGTGGCTTGAACTGGTGTTCCCAGCGAGGTGATGAGCAGCAGGTAATTAATTGCTCAGTGTGTCCTGAGCCCTCAAACTCCAAGTCTGGTTCTCTAATTTCACCATGCTATGAAGAATGCAACAGCATCACAGTGATCTGAGATAAAAGGGACTCAAGAGCACTCTAATCTGAGAAATAAGAGCTGTCATGTCTTGGCAGTCCCCCACGTTCCACCCCTCCTTTTTATATAAAAAGCTTGGTCAAGGGGAGAAAGATGCAGGTGATTAGAGCTTTACAAAGCATGGTACAAACAGCAAATAACAAATACACAACCTGATCTAACTCTGAGCTCAGCCTTGCTTAGAACAAAGAGGTAAAGATCAGACGACCTCTAGAGCCCAGACCTCCCTCCCAATCTCAGTTTGCCCACGATGCTGCTTCACTTTAACCCTGGAAGCAGCACAAAGCCCCTGCAGGGTTCCCAGCCCCCCAGGGACCTGCACCTTGTGCTGCAGGATCTGGACGTTCTGCACCAGGAAGCGATAGGCATTGTACCAGGGCAGGAACACATCCTTCAGGATATCCCTCACACCTTCCTCCTTAAACCTCAGGTTTTCTGCTCTCACCACAGGAGAATTGATCAGGTACAACCTGCAAGATAAGAGCACAACACCTCAAAGCTTAACACTGCACACTCCGGTAGAGTTTCACCTAAGAACTCTAAGGAAGACTGTACTGTAGGCATGTTAGACATTGACCACACAACCTTTTACTTGGTACTGATACAGGAGGGTTTTTTGAGATACTGCACATAGAAGTTGAATTTAAATTTTCCTTTTTACTCTAAAAGTTACCTGAAGTACTAACACGTACTCAGATGCTATCACAGTATAAACCAAGCAAAGTTTGCACGGAATTAGTGTTCATCTTTAGGATGGCACCTATTGTTTTGGTAATATTCTGAATTCCTTAACCAGACCCAATATTATTCTATCCAATCTGGTTCATTTCCTCAATTATGAAAAGCTTTGAGCCCATTGCAAAGACAGAACCAAGGAGCAAGACAAAACAGGCAAATCAAAGAGCAGAAATTAACATTTTTAAGAAAGGCAGTCCCAAAAGAGGACAAAGGGTGTACCTCCTACAACACAAATGTGCCTCAGCTCCAGAGACAGCTCTGAGGGAGCAAAGTAGAGAATCCAGGTGACACCAACTACTTATATGAGGGACCCTCAGCTTTCTTGTTGGCTGTGAGCTCACAAAAAAAATAATCTTTATACTTTATCCCATCTTCTTCCCCAAATAAATATGCTGTCTACAGAAATAAACTTGTATCCATCAAGTTAACTCAAAGAGAAACCAGGTCTTACTCAGGTATCAAAAAAACTTAAATGCAAACTTGATTTAGAAACACTTCATTTAATTTTCCAAATACGAAAACCAAACCAAACATTTTTTCATTGTAAAGACTGTGGCATTTCTCAACACAAATTTATTAACCCATTTTCTCACATTTTTAAACTTTTAAAATCATGATTCTAAACTAATATAACTTTACAGGCACTTCCTTTAGGAGGCTTTAAAATCTTAATGGGGTTTGACACAGCACATTCAAGAATACCAGACCATAAATTCTTCAGGAGAGAGGGCTTCTTGCATGAAAACTAATAGATAAAAATAGAGCTGCCAGAATAAAGAGACAATAATGCAGCACAGAAATGGGCCTTTTCTGTATTGAAAAGAAAAAAAGCCAACCATTTTTAAACATAGATTCATAGAAAGGCTTGGGCTGGAAGGGACCAAAAACATCATTCAACTGAATTCGTATCTGAATTCAAATTATAAATTTACGGAACAATTAAGTATGGCAATGAACCAGTAACTCCATACATGAAACTAGAATTTATAACTTAAACCACACTTTCCATCACAATTATTTATGTGCCACAGTTTTGGTGGCGGTGTGGTGTCTGTTTCAATAAAGCAGCCCTACCCTGCCTTACGATATGTAAATGTTACAAGAACAGCAATCTCCTCAATTACTCCAATGCAAAGATACACCTATTCTATGGAAAGAGAAAGGCACACAAGACAACAGGAGTTACACCCATTTAGTTACCCATGGGGCAGAAAATAAAACTCTCCTTGAATCAAGCCAGCGCTATCAAGTTTTCCAACAATATCTGAGAAAAAATGAAGTCATCTCCTCCTCACTCCTCTAAACCAGTACCTTGTTGCATTATTTCTTCTGCCCTTAAAGACCAGGTTGAGAGGAGGATGTGTAACTCATCACTTGTAACAGCAATTCTTACCCAGGATAGAGGAGAGCAAAGGGCTTGTGAATACTATGAAATACCATGACCAGCAAATTCTTTCTGACACAGTTCAACTTGGACAGGTCTCCAGCCCAAGTCAGAGATCTCAGCAGTACTGAAATACAACTGTTTTGGCCATTCTTAAAGATTTTACTCAGGATTCAAGTTTCATCAAGTCTGAAGTTGGGCTGTTAAATTTCCTGTGCTGTTATTTCTGCTGTTTGCCCTTTCTACTCAATTCCACATTCATTTCAACAACTGATATCTCTCTTTTCTGCTGATCTATTTATCAAGCTACTGCTGAGAATACTTCAAAGCTGGAGTTAAAATATACATATATATTTATGTACTGCAAAAAGCTAAAGTAACTCTGCAGGGAAACAGTGCCAAGGAAAAAACCTCAGTTGTAGCTTTTGCTATAAACAGAGAACACGAAGCGCTCAGAAAAAGCAGAGAACTGAACTGCAGAGCTCCTTCCAGAAATGAGCTCAGGCTGCAATGCTTTTTACTCTGTGTGGGTGTAGGTATAAATAAATGTGACATTAAAGAATGAGTACACTGGCAGAAAAATGAATTAGCTTTTTAGAAATTAAAAAAAACCACCCCATGAATAATGGAAGTGTAGCTTCTGGTGTTTGAGATTTTTTTGGTTTGTTTATTAAAAAGGCAATGGTTTTTTTTTTCAACAGAAACATCACCTGCAACTTAAAAATCTCCAGTATGAGTAACTCCAACCCTTTTCACTCATATTATTCCAGCTACCAATTCACTGCTACCCTGCTAACACACCTTGTTTATTTGTAAAAAGCAACCTGGATTAAATTTAAGAACCCCACCCAACTCTCCATTGCAAACATGCCCTAGGTCTTTTTAAATGCTAAAGCTTGAGCAATGAGGAACTCCACAATAATTTTTTTTAATTAACTAGAAGCAACAGCCATCTTCTTCAAATGAACATTCAGCTTTCATTCAGCCCCATCAGTTCTGTGTACAGTTGGAACACATAATTCAATGTGTGTGATAAGTTTAAGGTTTTCTTATATACACAAGAATGACAGGGCTCCAGAGGAATGCCTAAGAAGAGTATTCCTGCAGTTATTAAAATGTCTTTATTGTAGCTTTACCTCAAGGTACCACTTGATGCATGTAGTCAGTGCACCAAGCCAAAGTACCAAGTGACTGTGTAATTACTTTATATGTTCCTGTAATTTTAATGAAACACTTAATCTGTGGTTAATCTCTGACCAGGACAATTTATCTCCACACATTAGGCTGCTCCACTTCTGCTCTTCTGGTTCCACTACTGTTAGGGTGCGTATTATATACTTACATCAACAAAACCAAAACACTTTCTCCCTAAAAAATGTACAGTCTCAACAGCCAACAAAAGTTTTGTGCATTATACAGTAACCTTCCCCTAAGACAATGATTTAACCTAAACTGGTAGTACTGTTATCAAATATTTTATTCACATTTTCACAGGCTCAACAGAGACTATCAGCTGCAATAGCAGACAGCACTGGGGGAAGCGTATCAGCTTGGGCTGGTCCCAGCCTTGAGGGAGCCATGACAAGGATAAAGGAAGTCCAGGCACTGCATCCACTGCCAGATGTTTGCAGTCTTCCACTCTTGCAGCCATTTGGCTGCCACAGTGCTCTGAAGTTTCTAAAATTAACTTTCTTCCTGCTGCTAATTGTCAAACCCCCACAAGCAGCCTCTTGGTAGTGCCTGCCACGAACAGAAAGCCAACACACCACACTGAACATTCAAAGAAATCCTACCTGAGTGCATCAGCTCCGTAACTATCCACAATATTCATTGGATCGGGATAATTCTTCTTCCTTTTGCTCATTTTTTGGCCATCACTAGAAAATAGCAGAATGTAGGCATAAATTCCCAGAACTCTTGTAATACATGGATAAAGTTACAAAAGCCCTTCAAATCCAGCTCAATTTTTCTGTCCTATTATGTTCCTGGTGGCACAGACATAATTATATATTTAAATATATATACACATATATATATAAAAGCGCATCATTTCAGTATTGAACCCACAAGAGCAACTGAAAAAAACCAAAAGCCAACCCAAAAAGCTCCCAAGTTACAAATCTAAGAAGAAATCTGTCTTTCCTACTCAAGCTGAGGGAAGGTGTACTTGTTTTGAATCAATCCCTCCAGCCCACTGACAAAGCTTCATTTGAAAATAAAGGGAAACAAATATAATTAACTTAAAATTACATCTAAAACTACATTTATCATGCCCTTTACTCTGCATAACAGGTAGAATTTCTTTCCTACTCTTGTTATTCGTTTTCTCTCTAGGCAGGACTGATCCTGCCAGAAAGAACCCAGTGCAACAGACAGCCAGGATGTGTGAGCCTCTCAGTCTCAGGTGCCTCTTATCTCCTGCAGCACTGATACCACCCTGGCAACTCTTAACAGCTCCAAAGTCCATTTCAGATCCCATTTACAATTTGCAGGACTTATCTGAAACGTTCCTTGACTAAAAGTCTGCTCAGGAAGGAGCTGACTGCCACCAACCTGGCAAGGACGAGGCCATTCACAATGACATTCTTGAAAGGAGGCCTCCCAAAAAGAGCAGTGGACAGCACCAGCAAAGTGTAGAACCTGAAACAAGAGACAATATAAATGTGACTTTATAAATACACCAAGCTGAAGCCTGCACATCATCACTACAAAATAAATGTTTCATTACGCTGCTTTCCTCCAGCAAAGGTAAATTTTAAGTCTGTGGAACATTTATATAGCAAAGAGTCAGAAGAGGATCTCATTGAAAGTAGATCCTCCTATTTGTAGCACAACATGCTGTTTGCTCAGCTGGGATCTATTAATCCAAGAAGGCTGAAAAATTCTAATAGGAAGCATTAGGAAGGTCATGAGGAAGAAATTTGCAGCATTTTGCCCTTAAATACAGAAAAGAGAATTCTGTCCCTGAATAAGATCCCCAATTGGTCACTGCAAACCTCTGAGCACAGGATCAGTCAGGACCAAACACAGCACACAGGACCAGCACACTTTTGTGTGTGTGTGTGCTAATTGTGTATTCTTCAGCCTGACAGACAAGGGAACAGCTACTGCTGCCAGTATAAAAGCAAGCTATCAAAAATGAGAAGAGCCTCCTTCCAATCCAGCCAACAACAAAGGGCAGCACTGGTTCTTCCCCATGCTATTTGATGTGTTCACAATCACTCTGTAAACTGGGACACTTTGGAAATCACTGCTGGAGCAAACATAGGCACCTACTGTTCACAAGGCTGATACATGATTATACCTGAGAAATTAAGTGGACGAGCAGGATGATGTGATAATTTCACACTCAGGAGCCAAAGCCTTCACCAAAGGAGGGATCTGTGAGCTACTGTAACTGCACTGTTGGTAATTACTTGTAAGAAAATAACTGGAGGGTGGGCCACAGCTTTCCTGGTTCAAAACGAGCATCACACTGAAAACTGCTTAGCAACCTTCAAAGAGAAGGTGATTATAAAAAAGCTATAATAAGGCACAGGAGGTTATGTCTCAGAACTATGTATTTGCATGAAAATTTAGTGGAGAAACACTTCAGTGGGGAAAAATAAAAATCCATCTGTATGTTCCAAAGTTGTTTTTATCAAAAAGCAGCCTGTAATTGCAAAAGCATTATTCTGACACTTGAGGGTCCTCTGTAAAGGTTGCTGTGTGCATTACTGCATTTATTAAGTGACTTCCATGAGAACTGTGATGCTTTACTCAGACGGACCCTTAACTCCCAAAATCACCTCAACTCACACTGCAGGATATAAATTCTCTTTATTGAACTGCATTTTTATTTCATTAATTTTAACCAATACCCCTCCACCTGCACACAAACATTTGCACTCAAAACCCCTGCCCTCATTTTTAACTTCCTCAACCTTTTTCTCACCAAGTTTTAGACTACCTTGCATTTTACTTTTAAAAAGTAATCACACTCTTATCTCTACAGCATTGAAGATATAAAAGTATTAAATACGTTAAATATTATAGAATACCCTTAAATAAATATATTAATTATTCAAGTAAATAGGATTGCACCGAAGTGTTAGACACAGGGCAATAACGTCACATAACAAAGCAGGAGAAAATTACCATCCTCGGGTCTGGTCGATGCCCTCAGCAATGAAGTCAGCAGGGAAAGCATCCTCGAGTTCCCTTTTGTTCTCAAAGGGATAATGGACCTGGGCATAGGGCATGCTGCCACTCTCAAACCAGCAGTCAAACACCTCGGGGACACGGCGCAGGGAGCCCTTCCCGCAGCGGGAAGGGATGGTCAGGTGGTCAATACTGTGGGGAGAACAACAGCCACAAATTCCGAACAATGCCAAGAGTCAGGAGAAGTGAATGTTATGCCTGTGTATCAGGATGACAAGAGTTTTGCCTTTAATTTTAATGATTCTTCAAACAAGTCAGTATTTCCTTTGACGATCTCTATAATTTTTGTATTAACAGTGTTCAAGACAGAAAAAAGGAAAATTTATGCGTAATAATCACAAGTCCTGTTACAACTTCTCTATTTTCCCTAAACCTGTTTCCCAGAGTTTGGGCAAAGAAAACCAAGAGTTTTTTAATGTCTGCTCATGTATTTCTAAAAGCAGTGAAGAGTCTCTGTGACCAACCTTTCTCGATGGAGATCAGTGACTTTCACTCCAGACAGCTCCTCCAACTCTGCCATTGAACCAACACAAACCACCTGTAACAGATATTTAAGAAATTTAGCCAGTTATTTGCACAGTAGCAATTTTTTATTTAACATCAGATAGGAGACTTGTAGGTCAGTCAGTATTACATGCAGCAGTTGATAGAGCTGAAAAACCAACAAAAATTTTGTACAAGGGTCTCCTTCTTCAATCTAACACAGCAGCAGGTGATGTCAGGGACCACTGCCCTGATTTAATACCATTCAAGTTACAAGAACTGCAGACTTTGAAGCAGCAGCAGCATCTTGGAAGGTTCTCAAAAGAGTTGGGATTTTTGGAGGTTTTTTTTCCAAATAAACCACAACCCAACAACCTCTGAAAATTCAACAATTGACTTTTATACAAATAGGAGTTTCAGATCCAAAATTCCTCTCCTGAGTTAAGGTAAGCAGCTCATTATCCATGTAAGTGTTCCATGCCAGGTACACTAAGCTATGCATGTTCATGGTTGCTTATTTAAAGTGAAGAAAGTGTCACAACTATCAAAGGGATTGCTAAGAAAGACTCTTTTTGGTTTTGCTGCATCAACACACTTAAGAAAAAAGCAGATTTCCACACCAGACTTGCACTGACATCATGAAAATGTCAATGAAACAAATGATTCTGAAAACCAGTGTGTCAGAGAAAAGCAGAAAAGCAAAGCTTTCTTTGTTTTAGGTTTTGTTTAAGGTGGGCCCTCCCAGAGCCCTGTGCCCCTCTCTCATCTGGTAGGACTCATGAGCCACAGGCTGCAGGACAGCCCTGGATTTTGGAGATTCTGCCCCTCATGAAACCAGTCCAATTTAGGATTGCCATGGAAAAAAAACAGGGTTTGACAGATCTGACAGGGAAGGAGTTCAATCCACCACCATAATGAAGCTGTAAATAGGCCAGACATTTTTCACATAAAGTAACTTTCTAAGGTGCTCCTAAGATACAAAAAATCAGAGCAGTGCTCAATTCCTATAGCCAGTCTTAAACACATGCATATGTATACACATGGAAATTGTGACTAACTAAAAGGTTTTGGTGTATTTAATTCCAAAAAACTGTCATGAATTACACAGAAGACAGAAACTCAGTCTGATTTGGTTTTTAAGACATGATTTTCCTAGTCTGATTCAAGTGCTGATCTGCATTACTCATCACCATCTTCTATTGTTAAAGTACTTTTGAAATGTAATTTTTTCGTTACTTATCTGTCCTTTTTTCTGTAGGAAGTGAGGCAGAACAGTGATTCCTCCAGCCTGCAGAATGCACAGCAAACCACACCAGGGGATTGATCTTAGGACAAAACACACCTTTATCAACAAGCTATTTTTAACCCAGATCTGTTCTTCATTCACTGTGCGGCCCCGTAAGCAAACACAGGCTCAAGTGAGCAGCAGCAGGTGCTTAGCTCAGCACTGCTGGAGGAAGAAAAGATTTTAATAGAGGAATGGGTAAAAAATGCCCTTGGATACACCAATTACTTCACCTTCACTAACCTTTATATGTGAACATACTTGTACATGAAATTCTGCTCATTATTTGTTGCTTTTTGAACAAGCACTTCAATGCTGAAGTAAAATTCTGAATAGTGATGCAGAACAGCACCCAAAAATTACACATGGAAGAAATCAACCCAAGTTCACATGAAAAATCCAACAACCCCCAGAGGAACACAGAGCTCCCCAAACTGAGCCAGACTGCCTCTGTCCAAGGCAGAAGGATGGAGCTACTCTGTCCCTATGGGAGCTCATTAGATACTGAAAGGCAAGAGGAGAATGCAGCAAACAGATGCTAATCAAATTCCATCCCTCATTAGGCCACACCCACTCGTTTCTGCAAGGAACAGACAAAGGCTCATGCTCTCAAATTAAAGCTACTGCTTTGGATACATCTCTGCAAGAGCCATGTCTGCTGTAACAGTGTGGTCCCTCTCCTCTTGCTCCTCTTCCATTTCATGGTTCAGCCACATCCACTACAAAACCAGCTCTACCAACATTTAATAGCAGCAAAGACTGAAATAAATAGGCCGGGACTGGGGACTGTTCAACCCTGTGTCAGCCCCTCTGAGACCTCAGGAGAAACCAGAGGTCGAGGTCAAACACTTCTAACATGAACATTCACACTGAATCCAGAACTACCCACGTCAATATGAAGGATAAAGCCATCCATCAGCGTTCGTGGACCTCAGTGTTCCTGTGGCACAGCTCTGCAGTCCCTACTAAAAATGTCTGGGTTTACTGGTTTGCCATTTCAGCTCTGTTCAGTACCATAATCAAGGAGTAGGAAGGGCTCACAGAAAGAAGCCCACAGAGTGTGTCAGCAAGATTCTGGGATGTTCACTAAGCATCTTATGAATATTAATAGCAGAAAAAATGACTGCTACAGTCAGCCAGAAGTGGCCTTAATGTAACCTCAAAGCAGCCCAGGAATGGGCCTGGAGAGGTTCCCTCACCCTCAGGAGAGCAGAGCCAGAATCCTCTTGTTCTGCTGGGCAAGACTGAGTACACCCAGCACAGACCACCTAACTTGAAAAGACAAGCCAGGGAACAAGCAGAGAATGTCCACATCATCACTGCATAGTGAACACTGTAATTTGTATGCAAGTCCTATAAAATTAGCCCATGTCTGCTTTACCAACTTGGGTCTTATATTAAAAAATTTTATTATCTAATCCAAATGAGATGTGTTCCTCCACTGAGGAAATCATTGGCATTTGAAAGCTTAAAAATGATAAACTGTCTGCAAAAATGTGGTAATAAACACAAGCTTCAAAATTTAACTTCCATTATGTGTCTCTACCTGATAATTATGCTAAAAGAAAACTAAAATAAAACTGTGCGAAACCAGTTATTGATTTGTAATAAAATTCACTTTAATACCAATTAATTCACCTTCCTGTATATTAAATAAGGAATTGTTATCACTTCTCCAGGATTTAATATGCAAAGCACAATTGCGTGCAACAAAGTGTTCTTCTGAGAGCAAGGCATGAAGAGGATGCTCTGCGATCCCAGGCTGCATTAAAACTGGAGTCAGGGAATTCTAAGGGAGTATCATTACTATGAGAGCAGATGTCACCTCGGCTTTCAGTTCCACATCAGTTCCAATTTGTTTTTCAAACCATATCCCACATGCATAAAAAGAGAGTGAATATAAAAAAAAAAAAACCACCTAACTTGAAACTTAGCTTGGTGCAGAAGCTGTACTAAAGCACAATATTCAGACCCAGGAGCAAACAGAAATGTGTGACATCTATGGATAAAAATAATAAACCTGTTGGTATTTCCATCATTATTCAGAACGCCAAGCCCTGAGGAATATTTGCAGCTCGTTTCAAAGAAAAGGTCAATCTTCCAAGTTAGACATCATTTTGTTACTAAAAACTAACAAATCAAACCTAGAAAAGCAAAAAAAAATCTGTACACACAGGAATACAGATATGGGGAGACTGGATAGAAAATGAAATATTATTAGAGGCAAGGAGTGGAAGTAATGAAGCCTTTACACAGTCTTTTTCAGCTGTAGAATGAAATAACTCAGCACAAAACTGAAAGCCTTTTTACTACCTAAAAAAAATCGTTACATCAAACAAGGGGCTTAAAAATGTTGGATGAAAGTGAAAAAGTTACGTATAAATTGTCAGTCTTCAAACTAAACTCTAACTGTTATAGGAGAGACAGAAGCACTTGGTTTGTCAGTAATTTAAAAACGCACTCATAGCATAAATAGAATCCAAATGCCAAGGCTTTCTTAGATACTTAAATCCTAATTGCAGGAGTATCTCCCTCCCTCCCCCAATATCCTCCTGCCTACCAGCAAGATTGCCTATGAAGAGGAAATAAAAAATGCTTTATGGTGCTATCTAAGCAATAGCAAGTTTAAGACCATAAAATACTTCTTTAGCAGATGTTTGCCTACTTGAGGTCTTTCAGGTCTAAAATGAAGAGTAAAACTTTTTCAAATCGAGAGAGAAAGGCTTGGGATGCTGCCATCACTATTTACCTTCTGTGGACATCCTGACATTAATTACCATTTCCTACTTCCAGCATGAGGAAGGGTCATACATGTCTAATGAAACTAACTCAACACAAAGAAAAAAAAAAAAGGAAAATAACACACAAAAAACCCCCACCCGTTTTATCTTCAGAAAGAGTTTTAACACCATTAAAACTGTGTAAAGCATTCACCTGTGCCCTTTGCTTTATGCTACCAACTGCAGGGTACCTTACAACTTGACAAAGCTCATTTCTAGCATTCCCATTATACATTTTCATCATTCCACTAGATTCCTATTTTTCCAGTCTGTTACATTCACATTTGTGGCACTACAAATATGTACCTTCACTGTTCTGCTGTGGTGGCCTTGCTTTTATGCCTTCAGCAACTCATTTAGCTTGGAGTAACCAACCACCAGAATTTCAAAAGCAGACTGAGTTTAAGAAAGAGAAGAAAAAAAAAAAAAATCTCCTCCTTGCCATTTTCTCACTGCATTTATTATTTCACTTAGATTTGCCATCACTGCAAATTCTTCCGAGAAAGACAAGATTAATTTTCATGTAAAAACTTGCATGCAAAGAAATATTGTAGTTTTCAAGCAAGAGCAGAGAAAACCTGCACAGGCACACAAACGCACCCATAAATATGGATATATCCATCATCTACTATATACGTATAAATAGGTTATACAGATATTCTGTTAAAACATGTTAATAGAACTTCAGACTGCAGCAGCCAGAGAGCCACAAAAACAAGCAAACGTGCAAAGACAGGCTTTTTTTGCCAACTGGAACCTTTAATTGTGTCACCCACCTCTTCCAAGTCGTCGCTGACCCACAGAGGGATGGGAGTGCCCCAGTAGCGGTTCCGGGAGATGGCCCAGTCTCGGGCATCCTTCAGCCAGTTCCCAAAACGCTTCTCCCTCACAAAATCTGGAACCCTGTTCCAAAAATAAGCAGAGTGTTAATTTATCACTGTGTTCCACTTCAAAGAAAGCTGGTAAGAATGGTTGTATTTGATTTCATCCACCAAAAAGTTCACTTCAGCATTGCTATGACTTGGAGCACATTCACGTAACAGCACTGGCAGCTGCAAGGCGTATGGAGGTGCTGCCAAAAACATTACACCATTTCATCTGCCACCTTCTGCTCTCCAGGTAAGCTACAGAAGTGAAAAATACCATGCTTATTTTACTAAAAAGTAACTCAAAAACCATGTGCAACATAGATTCATAAGGCATGAAACAATGCCCAAAACTCCACAGGACAGTCCAACATTCTTTTTGGAGGATTATGGCCAAGGGTGATAACACTACTGCTTAAATTAAATACAGAAAAACAGACAGCTACTGATTTTGGTGTTGAATGAAATTCCCAAAATTCAAAAGCCTGAAGCCATAGCATTAAAAGGCACCTTGGATTATGTGTGGGCATCCAGGTCTGTGCCCATTACTCAGGCTGATAGAACTTACAAAAAAACCTTTCCAGGCTATTTATCATCTCACTTGGAATGACCCAATTAAAAACGAAAACACGCCCCCAACCACAAAACCCTACCAATGCTTGCTAAACCCTCATTTTGAGCACTAATGGGCACTGAGGGATGTGAAAGACACATTTTCATTGTATAAGTGTCTTGGAGCTCAAAGGTTAACTCCAGAACCTGATGCCCTGCAACATTCCTGGATGTGCTAAATGGCCCAGTGGTTTGATCAGAACCATTTGTTTTCTCTCAGGATGTAAACAAATAATTAACTATTCATACGATTATGTGCAGATGAAGAAAAGCAATGGGTTTTATGATCAGCAATATGCTCCCTTCAAGCCTAAAGGTGCATTTAAAAAGACTAACCTCAAATGAAACCCACAGAAAGAACAATCTTAAGACAGCGTCAGATAGACAGAAGCTGTGAAAGAGCAGCTCACAACAATGAAAGAACTCTGGAACAGTTACTGAGCAAACCACGGCAAGTTTTGCTGGGTTTGTTTTTCCAGTAACTAGAAGAGCCCTTCCCAAAGCCTGAGCTGGATCAGGAGACCCACAGTTTCCAAAGGGGCAGCAGCCAAACTACAAAACACACAGGGTGTCTCTTCCACCTTTTCTTTCTCAAGCTCTTGGTCCTCTATCAAGTATTTCTTTTTGAAGAAGATTTTTAATCAGAGATTAGTCCCAAGAGTCACAAAGATGAAAGGATCCTTGAGAGGAAAAATTAAAAGAATGGATTCACGTGACACACTGAGGTAGGACTTGGCCCAGCAGCAGCAGATTTATGAAATAAGTATGAACAAAAAAAAAGCAAACTACTGATGAAAATAAAAGCTATTCGCTTTTAAAAGTTTAACCAAGATGATGCCATGTGGAGGTCTAAAGGCTTCTTGATGCCAGTGTTGTCTTAGGTGGATAAAAACTACCCTTAAAAGCTTCACTAAATATCAGCCTGAAGTTCCACAGCTTCCTTAGCTATTTCTGGAGTTACTTTCAGCTGCAAAATTATCTTCTGTAACACTTCTTGAACAAAAATCTAATATAAAAAAATGTTAAACAAACTCAATGACTCATGTTTCACATGATATCTGTAGCCCTGCTTTGAAATTTAGAAATGTATACAGGCTTTCCCAATTTGGTTCAGCGTGGGACTCATTACTATTAACTTTCTGTGGTGACCTTAAGAGACCCTCTCTCCAAACACAAGTGGAAACTGTACAAAGTTCATTAGCATTTGCCCAACATTCCACTAATGTGGAAAACTTCTCTTTACATCACTCCTAAACCAGTTTCCATTTTTCAGAAGTTGTTAGACACTGATTAGCTGAAATTATTAGTCCCATTTAACATAGCTAGAGGCTGAGATAATCCCCCAATGACATTAAAATGCTAAGAGTTTCAACTCTGCCTCCTCAAAACACGCATGAAAAATTCATTTTATCCCCAAAGTGGACATTAACCACAAAAATGTATGTGGTGTGATCTCTCTCTCTGAGCTAGGAAAGCATATAATTTACCTCTTCTGGTAGAATTGTCTGACCCTGCTGCCAATTTTCAGTGGAACATAAAACACCAACCACTTCTTCTACTACGAACCACATTTGCAACAATGATCTACAGCCCGTCAGAGGTACAGCACAGAAATAACACTGACACAGCCATCAAATCAAATAACAAGAGCCTGTACCTCACACACATTCTGAGCCCATCACTCAGAGGAAGGGTTAATTAAAACAACTGGTTCTTGCCACCACAGAGATGCTGCCCACTGGTACTGCCCAAGAGCAGACACAGCTTCCAGCTGGGAACAAGCTGGAGGAGGGATCTGCAGCAGGGAACAGCCATGCCAGGCACAGTTCTTCAAGACTGGAGCCCCTTTCTTTCACTTAGTCTCACTAGATTTAGCTACAGATACCTCAGTTTGACACTTACCTATGTATCATACGGGGAAAATAAAATCAGAGGCAACTTCTATTTAAATATTTGATTAGGGTAGAAAAAAGAGTATTCTCAACTATGTTGCTACCAACACCTGGTGTTTGTTTACAGGTTAGTATTCCTGCAGGGTTTTTATCAGTTTCTTTTAATCCTATTCTCTCAGATATTTTCTTGGTATACTTCTGTTAAATTTTCATAACGATACCACCTTGCCACAGGCATATTAGCTGAGGAAGCATTTTTTACTCTTCCATCTACACAGAGCAGCTGAAAGATAAATGAAAAGCCCTCTCCCATATGCCAGTGCACTTGGATTTCATGTTTAATCACACATCTATCACAAACCGCCTTCAGCCTGCAAGCACAAATTTCAGGTTCCTGCTGGTGACCACTGAGTTTGCAGTGGGGTGTGACCAGAAGGTGACCAGTTCTACCCCTGCACTGGCACTGGGCACATTCACATCCCAGAAAAGGTCAAGCCCCAGCCCCAGACAGTCCCACGAAGCTTCAAGTGGAATCAAAGCAGCCACGTCTGTCCTGAAGCAGTCGTGCTGCAGCTCCTACAACGAGCTCCAAGAAACAGAGATTTTTTTTTATTTCCCAACTGGCCTACAATTTGTTTGACCTTCAAATTTCTCCGCAAAATGACACAGATAGGATTTCATACTTCTTTCTCTGGCATTTAGCAAGGTTAAGGAGATTGCTGTCTCAGCAGGTCAAGGAACTCCTGATTCATGGGTGTGGAATAGTGTGGGACAATTGCTATTTCTCCTCTTGGCACCTAGGACGGGGCACTAAATAAACTTCAGGATGCAGACATTGCAGCAGTTGGAAAGTTCAGGGAATTGAACTTCACAACAAAGGAATAAATACTGTTTTGTCAAATTATAAATTAGAAAGATTTTGAATCCAAGTAGATCAGTTCCAACCTGTTGGAATGCTCATTTCTGTCTCACTTTCCCAACATAAAAACTCTATCATACAAATTAGAGATAATGAAAATTATTAATTTGCTGCAAATTCCCGTATCCATTTTTGACTGTTTGTTCCTATTTTTGAAGCAGATTTGGGGTTTTGCTAAATTCATGCATTGCTAAGTCCTCTGCACAGCCAACTCCCACATCCTTTCTTGCTAGTTACTCATTTTCTTAGTGTCTAAAACAAAAATTCCATTTGACAAGCAAAAAAAAAAAAAACCATGAAGAATAAAGCAAAACTCAGTCTTTTAACAATATTTATTAACTTATTACAACAGGAACCATTTTCCTTGCCTTCCTTGCCTTCACTCAGCACCCAAGTCACACAAGCACTGTGGGCATGGATTTGAAAATAGCCATTAGTGACCACCTCCAATCCCAGCAAGTTCCATGGACTGATCCAGTGGATTCTCAGCACCAATTAATATTCAAGGAACAGCAGCAATTAAAATTAATTTGGTTTCCGACTCTTGTCTCCAGAAGAAGAATGTGCAGGATGCAAATAAAAAAATATTCTAAATTATTACAAAATTCAGATGAAAACTTATTAAAAGGATTAAGACATCTGTTCCTTTCCTGGATATATATTTTGAAGCTTATTTTCTGTGCTCATAACACACTTGCAAATACTGAACTCAGCTTATTATTCCATTTCAAGGCTCAGATGTGCTCTGAAAAATTCCAGGAGCTGTCTCACCATGCCCTAGTCATGGGATGCAGGAATTGTCTCAAAGCAGCACTGTCCCTCTTTTCTGTAAACAAACACAGCACTGTCAAAATACTGCCACTGCACAAGCCTCATGCTTATCATCAGTTTAACATTAAAAGTTGTTTAAGATATTACATAAAGATACATTAATCCCTTCTCAGCAGCTAATTTTATTTACGACATTCTTTGCAAAACCACAGCACCTTTATGTACTGGATAAGATTTACTTCATAGTTGCTAATTAAAGGCAGCTCTTGTCTTATCAATTATTTGAAAAACAGTCCCATGGAGTTAGATTATAAAGTTGATAAATGTAACACTACCTTAAGTAGTGTGAATTAGGGAACTTAATACCAGATTAAGAAATGTATTACAGCTTTTGTTCTGAGAGGATGGCCCCTTTCATTTGGCAAGCTGGTAACTTTTTAAGTGCCACCTGAAATCAGGAATCACTTTTAAGTCTGGAAAAGAGAAAGTTACTTTTCCAGAAGATAGCTGAGTTGCAACAGCAACCCCAAGGTGCTTAAGTAGTTATTCTATGTCATCTAACTAAGAATGTACAGATTTATTTAAATTCATAGCTTAACAACTGGGGGGTTTATTTTAGGTGTAGAATTTGACTTTCTTTTTAAACATTAACCAACCCTTGTAAGACAAAGCCTTAAATTCCATTATGTTAATTTACTCTAATAACAAGCCTCCTTCAACATGCCCTCAAATTGATTTTTAATGGTTTTTAATCCAAGGAGATAAAATAAGCAACTATTCATGCCCTTTTGACACTTTAATTAGCACCAATCTATATCATGGACCTAATTAAACACAGGGGGAGGCGGGAGGGAGGAGAGGGGAAGAGAGGAAAGGTCAGTGTTTGCCAGGCAGAATTTCCACTGCAGCAGCCTCTCCTCCTCAGCCCGGGAAAACAGCTGGAATGGTGCAAACCTCCACGCCCCACACCAGCCTGGGGTGCCTCCACTGCTGCGTTTTCTGCTTACATGCAGCTTACGGGGGCTAAATGAACGGTGCTTTCCATCATTTTGATCTCTCGCCGCTTCTGTTCCCCCTTTCCCCCGGTTCCCATGGCAACCAGCGCGTTGTGGTGTGACTGCAATGCTGCTGCTGCTGCTGCTGCTGCAGACGCGGCCCCGCCGTCAGCGGCTCCTCCCGGGCACGGCAGCGCAGCCCGGGCCTCCCATCCCAACCCTCAGCCATCCCACTTGTACGGCCCAGGCACCGTGCTAATTGCTGGTAACACCCCTTATCTTATCAGCAATCCCTGCAGCCTGAAGCCAGCCAGAAGTGAAGCTTCCACTTCTTTCCGCACAGTTTCCTTGGGAATATTCTCCCATTTACTGTCATAGAGTACTTTCATAAGGCATCAGCACTCAGGATCCCTTTCAATCCATATAAATATATATCTGCATTCCTATGACAGTGGCAGTCCTTTAACACACTGCATGTGTCAGAGATTTACCAGCTGCCCAAAAAAATCATGCTGGAAGTGCTTAGTGAACTGGCATTTGGGTTTGGTTTTTTTTAAGCTTTTACTTGAAGCAAACAAGCAGCTTTAGGTGACCCTTGAGCAGGACTGCAAAGGTACCTGCTGCACTCATGGCATCACCAGCAATGTCTGCACAGCAGGCTCGGAGAGGAAACAGCAAAACTAAGGCACAGCAGAACACAAGCCATCAAAATCCAGTGGAACAAGCCTCAAAATTCACTTCCAAGCCTCCACCATGGCTGACAACAGAAAGTAACAAAACCTTCTCTAAATTAGACAAACACAAGGCTAGCCCTGCAGCAATTTTTTTCACCTCTTCCTGTAGGCAATGCCACTAATTTGGATTTTTCCTCGGGAAATGTTGCCATCTAGTGACTCCACCTTGCTGTACACATCACAGTCATTACTAGAGGGAGGATCTCATTTGTATTCACAATTCCCGAGCAAGAAAAGTGTGACTGATGACTCAAAAAGAAGATTTACAACTGCATGGTGACACTAAAGAAAAGAGAAAATGAAAAAACCTACACACAGCATGCATTTAGAACTGTTCAGATCAGATGTATTAATATTAACAAGCTATGTAAGAAAATACCCTATGAGACTTTCTAAAAAAAAAAAAATGAACAGCCAAAGGAGAAAAAAGGACTTACAAATGGATTTTCCTCCGCTGTGCTACAATTCTGTCATGACTTAAAATTCTGTTGCCCTGCTACAGACTCAGATTCCTCATCTGTGCAAAAATGGTAAGTTTAGTAAATTGAACATTTGCTTTCTATTGAAAAAGGGCTCTCCAGCCCATCCTCTGCACAGCCTCAGGGCTTATGACACACATAGGCACCACTTGTGATATCACACCTTCCAACAGGTGGGAGACAGTTTTGTGGTCAAAGATTAAAATGGCCAAGATGAAAAGCTTCTCAAAAGATTGATGTGCTCGACTGACACGTGAGAGGACACCAGGGCTCACAGAGGAGCTGCAGGAAGTGCATGTAAAACTCACACCTCTTAATTCACTCCTAGCAAATGTGTTGTGGGTGGCATTTTCAGCAAGAACTAAGTGTTTAAGTGATGAAAGTCAGAAAAATAATACCTTCAACGATACATCAAGCTCTTTATTACAATGCCTGAATTTTTCAATGGTGAGAAGATGCCAGAACAAAAGGTTTGGCTTCTTTGAAGTCCCTGACTGTCTCCCATCACTGCTTTCCTTCCACTGATGCTCCTTTTTCCACTGCACCAAGTGCTGCACATCTTATGCAAACCATGTCAGAACCACACAGTATCTTTAACATTAGAAACTTGGCAACTGTTAGAGGTAAATGTTTCAGGAGTTACTGAAGTAGAACTTTAAGTGAGGGAGGTTTAAAACAAAAGAAAAAAAAAAAGTTCAAAGCTGATCTTTAAATATAAACTAGAGTCTTTTCTATCAGTCTGCAAGTACAGAAATACTACATACACTGCCAGAAGTATGACCTACAATAATGTGGAAACCTAATTATAAATTGGGCTGATTTATTGTTTACAATAAATCATAAATTTGTAATTTGTACCAGCTTTGCACACTGATGACAGGAATTAGTCCTATATTAAAATTACAATCTAAGGTGGCCTGGCTCAGTCACTTATCTGTAGGCACACAGAAAATGTTCTTTCAACAAACCACTCTAGCAAATAAGAGCGACAACAATTAAGGCTGAAATCCAGACAGCACCCTGGTGCTTTACCCAACTCTCCTTATCAAGATCATAGAAAGCCAAGGTCTGAGAGGCCTGGATTTTACAGCAGCCAAATCTGCCCCTCTTCATCTCAAGTACAGCAGTAGTGAGTGCCTGAATGCCAAACACAAGACAACCTTTTCTTTTTAATTTAAATTTTCTTTTCAAAAGTATCAGTTATATGATAAACAACATTCAGTAAGGGAATTTGAATTAAAGACTGAAACACAACCCCCTAAACACTGTTCTAATTCTGCATTTTCATCAACATAGAACACAAGTTACCTCCCAGTCTGATTAGTAGAAGGTGGGGACAGAGAAAAGGGGTTTTTTTTGCTTTTGATTTTACAAAAATGCTGGCACATTACTTATGGAACCATTACTGGAAGCGACAGTTATGTTCATTTTGAAAAATGAAGACAGAGTTGCTGTTTTAATAAATTTTGAATGACTGTGGCCTTATAAATTGGGTAATTCACTAAAAAACTAATTAGAAATGCAATCAGGTTGCAAAGTTTGTCCAACTCTATTTAAACTATTTCATCAAAAAGGATATCTATCAAGAGGGCAGCTATTCTTAAGGGACAATATACCTATCAGTCATTTATAGGAATAAAAAAAGCAATGCAGTCAAACCCATTTTGTAAAGGTTAATATAGTCTGAAAAGCATTTATCCCCAATTTTCTCATTTTCAGGACATGCTGAAGCCCCAGAGAGTCCAAAAATAAATTTTTTAAAAGCTACATATTATTCCTGTACACTTTCAGAGATCAAGTCTTTTCAAAAGCAGAAAAAGTAGGTTTTGGAAAGGATGGAGTTCCCAATATTTAAATAAAAATGAATACTGAAGAAGGCCAGCAGTCTCAATGCCAACTTCAGAAGCTGCAACCCAAACAAAACTAGCACCAGTGGAGAACACAGGAAGAAAACCTTAAAAACATTGCCTTATTCTTTTAAAAAGCTGGATTTTGAAAGCCAGCTTTAAGTAACAAAGGCTATCCAGTGTTCAAATTACTGTGAAATCACATACTGGAAATATGTATTATTTATTAATCATGTTGTGATAGCACATCTCTACGTGTAGCCATATTCCCAACAAAAAGCTTCTCAAAATCCCTAAGACCTCACAGTTCTGAGAGAAGTCTTGAGGAATCAGTTTTATGTTCAATTATGGAATTATGTTTATACTCAGGAATTGCCTAAAGGACAAATGCTTCTTTTAATTCCAAGCATTTTGAATATTGCCAAATTATGTCATTGCCTGCTCTTCTCACCCAACCTTTGCAACAGCAGCTTCCACTTTTTTTCCAGTTTTTCCCCACTACTCAGTACTGACAAAAAGCACCCCTGAAAACCCAAATATGAGGAAGGGTTCAAACTGGTTAGAAGTTCTTGCTAATGTCTCCTGGATGAATGGAGGTCACTTAGCAGCTTCTTCTTGAAGCTTTACTTCTGGAAAAGCAAAGCCATTCCATCCATTCAAGCACTTCCTTTAACAGGATCATTACATTTTTCCCCTGTTCATGTGAAAATTAAGTATGCAGGTCTACTGTCATCCCAACAGTGAAAGCATCTTGAGAAAGCTAATTAAAGCTAAGAACAAACACTTTCACCCCCTCTCCAGCTTATTTTTCCCCCAAAGAAGGATCACAGTATGTTCTGCTATGGAAAACAGAAAGCAACACTTACTAATCTCTGAACTCTTCTTCCACACCCAGACAGGGCATGTGCTGATTGGCAAAGCCAGGCTGCAGCATTTCTGGGCAGTCTGTTATGGATCACTGACTTTTCCCACAGATTTCAGCATTTACAGTGCTTGTACCACGTAAGCACTTATGCAAAAGCTGCTCATGGAGAATTTAATTGCCAGCTACTGTCCATGAAAAAACGCAGTACAAGCTGGAATTGCTCACTGGAAGTTGAGTCACCTCCTTTAATATCGTCTGAGCTACTGGGAAGAGGAAACTGTGGTGGAAGAGGGATGGAATCCCAGCTCTCCCTACAGTCCTCGTGTGGAAAGACTGAATGAGGTTGGGATTGCCAAGTTTTCCCCACTCTCCAGGAGGTCTCAGCCTCCCAGGCACAGGTTTTTAATGAGAGGAAGGGAAGTAAAAACACAGGTTAAGAGGGTGCAGAAGGTCCTTTTGTTACTAACACACCACAACCCCAGGACTAATCCTCTAAATGGCCACCAGCACCAACACTTCCCTTTTACTGCATTTAATAATGCACTTAAGTGATCTAAAACTCATCTGCTGTTTTTTACACAAGTATTTTTCACGTTCCCTGTACAAGTATAAAGAAGTAATTTTTTAATTTAAACCTGTATAGCTGAGTTTACCTACAACAGTTACACAAGCTAGGGCAGCTGGGTTTGGCTTTTTGAGGTGTTTTGGGGCAAGGGTGGGTGTGACTTTTTCTTCAAATCCACCTCTCACACTGAATTGTTTAGGTTTGGATAAGATCATTGGAGGACACTTTTAAGAATCCTGTAGTGTATTTCTTTTTACTATTTCCTAGTAATTACTAGGAAATATTCAACCTTGAGAAAACTGAGATGAAACACTGTTTACAACTGGTCCCAGTCCCATTCCAGTAGTACTGGCTTAAAAATAATGGAAATATGAAGTAGAGTGAGCACACAACCAGTGGAATAGCTTTGGAAAGTTCCAGCACTCGCACCCCCTACACCCCCAACTCCAGGCAAAGGAGAAGAAAAAATACATGAGACAGGAGACATTACCAGTAGCACTGGGCATTATTCTCCAGCAGCTTCTCCACCATGTGCTCCACCCTGACAAACCAGCTTGGCACAGCTTTGTAGATCAGTGGAGTATCTGACCTGTGCAGGGAAGGTGATGGGGAAGGGAATAAAACAAAAAACCAAAAATTTACATTATTTATAAAGTGCTCTTTAATATTTATTTTTGTACATGACAGTCCTCTTTCCACAGACTGAATTCACTGTTGCTGAAATATTATCACACTTAAAGGCTGGGGGTTGTTGAGTTTTTTAAATGATACAAACTGTTACACTTATGTGAGCTACTATTTTGAAATCAAGCCCCCCCCCCAATTGTATAGCCTTCAAACCCAGTAATTCAAGGAACTTGTATAGCAAGAACAATCATTAAAATGTTCAAATGATACTTGAATTTGAAATTTGTGCTCCTACATAGTACAATGTTATGAACTTCAGTAACTATTAAAATGAGTCGTATGTGAATCTTCCATATGAGCTCATTCTGCATCTTTTTTTATGGATATACAGACTTGAAAAGCCAGGAAACATTAGGCTATGTTTTTACTATTTGCATTTAAAATAATAATCATAAATCAAAGAAGTAACAGTACGCAGGGTTAACTAGAATAAAGTCCCATTCCAGGAGGAGAAGGAAAGCAAGAGGTCCAGATAAGCATATAAAAGAAGTTTTAAATATATCTTAACATATTCCTTACTTCAATAAGCAATAAAAGAAAATCCATATGGGAGGAAAGCAGTTTCACAACTTGGGATTGCTTAGAAATGGAAACACTCTCAGGCAGAGCACACAGACAGACTGAGCAATTCCCTAAATTACTTACTAAAATCAGTATCTCCAAGCACCTGACTGCACTGTGTCCCAACCCTGTCCCTTACTTCTCAGTTCCATGAAAACTGCTTAAGGTCTTCTCTTGACTGTTCAGGCAGCAAACATCCTTCTAAAGGATCCTGTGGTCACTGGGCACAAATCACTACAGGAGAGTTCAGACATTTCTAATCCTTCACATCCCTGCCATTATTCCAACTTGAAGAGGAAAACTGAGCCCTAGGGGATAGGATCTGTCTACAGGTACAGAGCAGCATCAATAACACTAAAACAAAAAACTTCATTCTCCTTTGGCAATCCACCCCACAAAATGTTTCTTAAAAATATTACTTTTAAGTCACTTTGGTTCAGAACTTAGCAATACACAAAAATTTACAAGCAAAGACCCCGAAAAACTACTCTTATCTCCTATGTACAGTCCTTACCACAAACAACCCATCTTATAACTTTAATTCATTTTTTTTATATCCACAGCAAGGACACATTTGAAATGCACAAACTACTGGAGATTATGATGAAAATTAAAATTGCTACTGTGCCAACACTTCCTGAAGGTGCACCTGCCTGACCAATAGAAGAAAGAAAACCCACAGCAAAGATTGTTCAAATCTTAAAACCTGAACTCACAGGGCACAAAGCCCAATAATAAAAACCGCATTTCTTCTCTTAATACTATATTTCAAAAGATACTTCCTTTTAACTATAACCTGTATGTTTCAATGTGTTTAATGTTAAAGTACCTATAACCTTAAAGGAAATTGTAACAGCTCAAAGTAATAACAATGTAGTTGTGTCCTAGGTATTAAAAGCAAACCTCCTGAGCTAGGATATTTTGTTTCCCAAGTTTAAGGCCTAACGGCCAAAAAACGGGACAGTTCAGTTAACTCCTCACACAGCAGCAAGATCACAATAAAAGAGAAAGTATTCCCCAACTACAAACTATTTTGGTTTCACTAAGTATCTTGCTTCAGATGTGCTAAAGAATCTTGTAATTGCCATTACAAGATCTTGAGTAACTGGAAACAAGAAGAATAAAAATGGGTATCAAAAATTTCTCACATGGTCTCAACCTATGGCGAAGAGAAGGCTGGGACAAAAAAGTGGCACTCGAGCTCTGTGAGGGGAGAGCAGCTGAAGGGTGGGGCTGGCTGCAGACAGGCCCTGGGGCACCGAGTGGCCTCAGACACGAAGGATCTATGACAAAGGGCCAAGCAGGGGAACCATTTCCCACGTTTGTAATACCTGAGAACCAGTCCAGGCACCCAGAGGGCTTGTTCCACCTACAAGAAGGCAGTAAGAAAAGGGAGATGGCAGTTTCCCTGAATGTTCTTCTAGCTGCACTGCCAAGCAGTGCCTCAGCAGCAGACAGGAGAGAAAAAAACAGTGCAATCTGCCCAAGCAGTGACACCTTACAGATTTCTGACCCTCATGACTGGTGAGAAGATTGAGAAATCCAGATTCAACTGGATTTTACTGTAGAATCAAATGAGAAATACCCATTGCTGGGTTTGTTTTCTATCAATACAAAGGAAAAACCACTCAGACAGACCTTAAATCAAAGACTGATGCTTACAAAATTCCCTAAACATTCCTCTCTGTCTCAAGAAAGTTTTGTTCCCCTTACACACAGATCCTTTATAAACACATCAGAGGAATCAAATCACAGTAACTTGTGATCTTATTCCTATTCCATTTTCTTGTAACTTAGGAACTGAAGGATCAATAATTGAGTATGTGCTATAAAGGCCTGCTTTGCCTTCACTGGCTTGAAAAAGACAAAGCTCTGTATCTGTCAGTGGCAGAGCTTCCCAACACTGTTCCCAATTGGAATGGCAGGCAGGAGCTGTGAGGGACACTCCAGCTGCCATGCTTAACACATCTTGGCTATTCCAGCTGCTAAACTGCTGCCCAGACCACACAGACCCTCATGATCTCACAGAACAGTTTTGACCAATGTCCTCCATTTTCAGCAATTCCAATAAAGACAAATTCTAACTGAAAACTATGTCCTCACCAAGTTGTTGTATTTTTCTCTTTCAAGTTTAGTTGACAGAAAACTTCTACACAGAGAAGTACCCTAATTTCATTATATGTAAAAAGAGAAGGCAAATTTCTCAACATACAAAGAATTCAACAACTGCCTGGTTTCAGGGAAAAGCAGTAGTGCATTAAGAAGAGTCTGATTTCAAAGTTTTCTCACATTAATCAAAATAACTTCCAACTATGTTCAAAGTTAAGAACTACTCTTCTACTTTTAGCATATTCCAATTACAGTTTGATTTGTGATGGCAGTGAAATGAGCTTTTCAAGTAGAATCCATTGTTCACTTCTTCCCACCAGATAATTTGCTGCTAGGTGCTGCCTGCAACTTATCATCAATCAACAAAAATGTCAACAGTGGCAGGATTAAGGATCTTCTACAGAATCAGCAGTTCTACATCCCTGGTTTGTCGCAGAAGGCCATGACTGAGGCACCTGAATTGCTACACAAAAAACACAAGCGTTGCTTGATTTGGGGCTGCCATTTTTCAAAAACTGTCCCAGGTCATCAAGGACATAACACTTGTAGAGCAATTCTCCTTCTTCCTCCAGGCAGCTGCTAGAAACAAAGCAATCCTGCTACTCAAGAGCAAGCAAAGGTTATTCTTGCTATAAATTAAAGATAAATGCAGCCTGCTAGAACACTTCACCTGGCAGCATTAGAGCCAGACAGATGAGTTTTTACCACAGTTATTTCAGTACAGGTGCTGTATACATCAAATATTACTTTAAAATCTTCAAACCATTTCAGATAATTAGGTATTTTAACTGTCTTTACTCGTAATAAAAGTTTAATATTCCTACCAAAAGATTACTGATGATTCTTTTTTAAAATTTGACGTTGTTCAGTTATTTTTTTCCCCCTCCATTTTCCAACAGAAATTGTGGGAATTTTAATTTCCAGATTAAATATGTCTAGCCTGTATTCCTCATAACCAAAACTTCTTGCGTTTGTTCACTAATACTGAAGGCTCATGGAGAATTCCACATGGAGACTTCCCATGGAGACATCCACACATGGGATGTTTCCACATTACAAGTAACTGGGCTTCTTTCAAAGAAATAAGTCATTTTACATGGTTAAAAAGAACTATAATTTAGTCATTTTACCCAAAACATGCAGAGCTTTAACACAAACATCTAAAGACCTGTGATATACTTACCTGGATACAAGTCTATGAAAAAAAAATCCTTTCCCACCACTCAGTTGCTTAGAAAATAAGTGTTTTTTAAACTTTTTTAAAGAGGTAGTTGGTTAGCAGGACGTGGAACACTAAAAAATGAGAAATACAAACTACAAACACAGACCTGGAAAGTCATAAATAGAAAAAAAATTTCAGTGTTACACCTAAATTCATGTGATTTATGGCAAAAAAAAAAAATTACTTGATTACTAAACCAAAATTGGAGCTCTCCTAAATCAATAACCTCAATTCGTGTTACTTTTAGTCTTGTGAAGAAAATTAAGCAGGTCAAGGGAGGGGGGGAAAAATGGGAGAAACTTAAAGAACTTCTCTATTAGAGCCATCAGCTGAAAGCCACATGCAGGCCTGTCCTTACCTCCAGCAGAAGGGGTAGCTGTGCTGGAAGCTCGTGCTGTGAATCAGCCTGCCTTTCTCCTTCAGCCATCTAATGATGTGCTTATCTGCATCCTAAAAACAGAAGATTTTCCTTGGAATACACATTTCACTCTCTCAGTAAGCTACTACACGATTTGTCTCAGGTACTCAATTTAAAAAACCCCTATGAATAATCCAGCATTAACACACACACACACAAAATGCTAGTATAAAATTTATA
Source organism: Atrichornis clamosus (assembly GCA_013400975.1). NCBI lineage: Eukaryota > Metazoa > Chordata > Aves > Passeriformes > Menuridae > Atrichornis > Atrichornis clamosus. The sequence goes on from WBMZ01005109.1 coordinate 102,791, forward strand.
CATTTCCGGCAGGGCACTGTAAAACACTGAATTTGCAAAGTTATTTGCCCTCCAAACTCTGTTATACAGAATGAGTTCTCTTTTACCCTTAACTGTATTTCCACATACACACAACGTGTAAAATTTAAATTTTCTGTAGCACCAATACAAGCAGAACCCACATTATTTCTTAATTGAGTCTTCTGATTTTGTGGCAAAAGGTCACATAGTGCTTTTAATATTTAAACTTCCCTACACCACATTCCTCTAAAACAACTAAATTTCAGAATTTGAAGCATATTTTAGGATACCTCACTAACTAACCAGGATTTACATGCTAAGATGGAAGTCAATATTGATATATCGGTAATTTATAGATTGATAATTTAAGACAATCTACTGAACAGATATCAACATGATAGTAAAGAAAAAAATATACAAAGATCTATAAGCATCATAAAAATTCAGCATCATAAGAAAATTTTCCAAGAGCCTTAAGTTCAGATTTCTACCAGCAAGAAGCTAAGCACGGAGTCTCCAGTGTCCTTTATTTGCCTTTATATATAAAGCAGGAAGCAACGACAGCTGATTGAATTCACAACTTAATTGAAAAAGACTTTAAAATCTTGTATTGCATTTGTTTACAGGAGCATGCTTTGCTATCAAACTGTAGCAGCAGGGCTAAAACCAATTTGTTTTCACAGCCCATGGAATTTAAGAGGCACTCCCTACCAGGGATTTGTATCTGGAGCAATCTGGAGTTCCTGTGGGTTCCTTTTACATGGATTCTCTTCTATCTATTGGCAAATAAATTCACATTGCAACACAGCCCACAAGTGGTGAAAATGACTGGATTTCTCCCTTCTCATGGGTCACGTTACATTAACTGGCTGGTAGAAACTTAATGATGACATCTGAGAATTCAGGGTCATCGAGAGGGGAGGGAGGCCTCTGCACATATGCCTGGAGACTCTGGACATGACATTCCTGTCAGGAAAAAGCCAAGAGACTCTCTCTGCAGTGGATGCGAACAGAAGATGCTCCTTTTCCCTTTCACTACGGATGCACAGTATTACCTGCATTTCAAATTCTTTCACAGCTATTGTAATAAACAATTCCAACCTTGTTGCAAATGTTAAAACACATTTTAATTTATCCAGATACCAGACACATATGGAAGACAAAACCGCTTAGAGAAAGAGAAGAAAGCTTCTACCATACATAAAACTTATCTAGAATGAAGGTGATTTATTTTCACCAAGACCACTGACCTTCACATACTGCCCAGCAAAGTCAGCCACTTCTGCTGTGAAGCAGCCTGATGCATCAACAGGACACACAGGCACAGAATCCTTCTGAATGATATTAAAATCCATGCAGACTCTGTAATCATCCTGCAAAACAGACAAGCACCAAGCTGTAAGAATACAAAATCCTGGTTAAAATATCCATCCCTCGAAACAGAAATTAAGTATTAAATAGAAAATGTGATGACTGGACAAGAATAGCAAAATACTCAGCCTTCACTAATCCCAAATACACATGAGAAAGCCCTGTTTTATAGGACTGTAGTTTTATTCATCAGAAAAACTATAATTTCTTCAGACTGTGTTTTCTCTCACCTAGTAAAGGGGATATGCGCATGCTTTTCTATGCACATAAATACATATACATGTATTTTCTGTGTCTAAGTAAAACATATACACATGTAATGAACAGCTTCAGGCTACCATGGCATGGCCAAGGAACTGCCAACCACTCCATCCTGCTCCTGTCCCAGCCAGAGCCTGGATGTGCTCAGCTCACCAGCCAACATGGCAGCTTTTAGTAGGCAGGTTGTTTTAATCAACCTAATTCTGGCACTTCACATAAGAAATCCCATTTTCTGAATGTCTTAACAATCCAAAGCCTTTAAACCTGTATTTCTCAATGGTTCTGGCCCATGGGCAGTACTACTGATCAAGAACCACACATGGACAACATCATAGTTTTTTTCCTGGCCAGTCTCCACTTAAATTTTTAATTTCCTGAAGCAGTAAAAAGAAAAAAGAAGAAAAGAGAGAAAAAGTTTCTTCATACTTTCCGGAACATAACTGAACAATAATGGCATCATAGAAAATATTAAAACAAAATTAGTAGGGGAATACAAAAGTTCAGACTTTAACTTCAAGTGTAAAGTCACAGTAAATCTGTAATTTAAGCAATCTTCACCCAGATTACTCAATTTCTCACCCTAAAGCAAGAGAACATTACTGGACACCGTACCAGAAGCCAGTGTATAAATACACATTCACTAGGCCAGTGCTCCAGAGCTCCCTGCATTCCCCTCCCCTGGATCTAACCAACACAGGTGAGGCAGCTCTGGAGAGCCAGGGCAGGGCTTCCAGGCCCTTTGTGCTCCTCGTGCTGAACCTCCAACTCCCCCCACGCGGCCCTGTGGCTCCCAGCTCCCTCAGGTCAGGCCTGGCAGGTGCTGCCTGTTGTATTTCACAAAGATGACACTCATCCACAGGGACAGGGAACGTGCTGCTTCTGTACCAAGGCCTTACACACAGGAACAACGAAACACTTCAGCTCCAGCACTCCCTTCCACCAGAGCACAGCCTCTTGCTCCTCTCCAGCATCTGCAGAAAGCCTCACCATTATTCATCCTCCACTTGGTCACCCAGCTCCCGCAGTCAGGAGGTGACTGAGATAAGCCCATTGTCTGCTGGCCTTTCCTCAGCTGTTACTGCTGAGGGACTAAGAGCAGGCTGTGGGGTTTAAAATACAGGCCAGATGACAGAGCTGATGTCAGCCCTGCTTTGGCAGTGAGTTGTTGAAGGCTTTGAAGAAGCAGCCAGCACAGACTACAAAGCCTGGCACACTCACAACCCTGCTAAGACATCACACCAAACCGTGCACTTGGCAGCACCTCACTCAGGAGGTGCTTCAGCTCCACTTGCAGCTCTGATGCAGCCAATGACACAGAAAGGGCTTTGCTATCCTGGCTTTCTGCAATCAGTTCTTTCTTTTGAACAACTTGAACTTGAATGTTCAGTTCTCCAGACTGACCTGCCATTGATGTCATGATTTAATGAAGACTTCCTCCAGCAATCACAACCCAAGAATATATTCAGGCACATACAAGAAATCCACAAGTGCTAAGCTCAAATAAAAGCCAGGACAAGTATCAGTTCTTTCCAGGAGAGGAGTTAACAGTGTTCACTTTTGTACCTCAAAATCCCTCAAAAGATTACACACAGAAGTTGTAACACCCAAAATTAATAAGTAGAAACTATTAAACAGCTCATTTGTGAGAAATCAAAAGCATTTCTATCTGGAATTGTAACAAAACAACAGGAACATGAAGTCAGAGGTTCACCTCCAGCACCTCTTAACAAAAAACAAGTACACTTTCGTAAAGTACTGAAAAGAAAGTGCATCAGTAACAGATCTGTGAAAGTTGTGTGACTCTGTCTGAGCAGGCACTACAAGTATTGCAAATTAAAAATTTGTATGCCAATTAAAAGTGTTACTAAAGCTTTTTAAGTTGACTGCAGGTACATCTAGAGATGATGAAATGCCTGAGCAGCTGAATTTTAGTGTCATGTTAATCTGGAGGTACAATGAGTTTACAGCATTTTTAATACAGGTTTGTCTTGTTCTGTGAGCTTTAATTTTGATGTCTTTTGAACTGAAATAATAGAGTGCTCTGATATGCTGTGGCAGCTTGTATTTGGCAAGAGCATCACACAAGACAATAAAACTACATATACTGGAACAATATGAATGTGAATTTTTACTTTCAATTTTGTTGGAAAGGATATATTTCTGAGATATCGGCAATACAGAACATGTATCAGTAAGTAGGATTTTGAAAATGAAATAAATAAAACCTTGACTTTCCACCTCTATTTATCAAACAGAGTTACCTATATTGACGGGAAGAAACAGAGACAAGACATGAAGGACTTTCACTTTCCTGTGAAGGACTGTGCTCTATTTCTTCTCCTCTGACCCTCCTGCTCCCCTTCTCCCTTTCCTACTCACCTTCAACACAACAAGAAGGTGCAGAGGAGCCAATTAACCAGGAAGACAATCCTGTTTGCCATCATGGACTATCTCCCTTCTTTCATCTAAGCCTGTCCAAAGGCCAACATATAATCCCACTGTACAGAGCCCACTGTACAATGATGCATTCCTGAACCTAAACCAGGACCTCTGTCCAATGCCTAACTGATACTCTCAGTTTTTTTCTAAAAAAAAAAAATTAATAGTTTTAAAGTAATTGTTGATTTCCCAGGAGAGAGAGAAAAAAGATTTTTTCCCCTGTGTTTACAAAGCTCAGTGCGTTTATTAAAAAAACATAAAAGAGGGCAGATAATCCTTGCTCTAACTGGCCAGTCAACCTTTCCAACAAGCGGTTTCCAGCAACTTTAGATGTGCTGTGCCAACACACAAACCACCCTGACAGAAGCCAAGGGAAAGCTTCTTCCAGAGCTCCTTCTCTACTGGCAGCCTCTTCCCTTCCTCCCTCCATCTCCCTCTCCAAAAGCTGCTGACTCAACTCACCTCATCCCTCAAGCACAACCAAAACTGAGCTCCAGGGGAAAGTCTGAGGAGCAGAAGTGTGACAGGCTTTACACTCCTGAGGACACTCCACCAGTCACCATGCTTTACTAACTGCTAACACAGCCCAGGACAATTTTCTTTATTCAGAGCTATATTAAGCTGGCACATCTTTTCATATCGATGTTCATCCTGACAAGGGAAACACCACCACAATGGATGTACCCTTCAGAAAAATGCAGGAAGAAAAGGACGGAAGAGGATGGGCTATTTCACATGAATACAAAGAGCTCTGTTGCCAATGCCAGCAGTTTCTGGAAATTATGACAGAGCTCGTGGTCCAGGGATTGCTAATTGCTAGGCACTGCAAGTTTTTTGAGGGCATTTTTGGATAATGGCTGAAGACAGGACACTATACAAAAAGGACAATGAGCCTAAACTAGTGCATTTAATTCAAGTGTCTAAAACTGAAATGATTAAATCCATGACAAATTATTCCTCTTCACCTTAAAAAGAAGAGACTGAGGGAAAGGACAATAAAGACTGCGGAAAAAAAAAGAATGGAGTGCAACAAAATCCTTTCACACCAAGGGATAAAGTCTCAGGACAAAAGCAGTGAAAGCATTTTCTCATTCTCTAAAAGCCCAACAAGTAATGAAATTGAAATGCTGAAGAGGGGCAGTGTGCTGAGCAGAACTGTTGTTACCAACCAAAATTAACACTTAGCAAAGCCAGTTCTGACTGTCAGGGCCACATATCAGTCCTCCTCGAAGCTCTAACTTTAGACTTGGAGAAAAGCTGAGATCAGTGACACTCAAAAGATACAGTGGTGAGTTCAACTCAGGTACCACAACAAAAACCAGATCAAGAGACACAAAAATGCTCAGTCTAGCACACAAAGGGCACCAGTGAGTGGTAAAGCTCACTAGGATGCTACATGATATTCTTACACTTTTAGGTAGCAAATGGGAAGACTGTTTAACATCATTCACCCTGAGAGTCCCCAGGAGCTGGAAAGCCAAGCAGGGTGTGTTGGACAAAATTAACATTACAGGTGTGAAGTTCATACTTACAGCACCAAAATAGGGAGCCTGGTGTACAACCCCTGTGCCTTCCTCCTCCTTCACATAACCATCGACCACCACAGTAAAGGCACCTTTATCTTTGCACTGTAACACAGAAATATGATTGTTATGTATATATGCACACACATACAACAAAACAGAAGTCTTAAGAACCTGGATGAGACAGCAGCCACACAAAACAGTAAAGAACTGCATCAAAAACTAAGTGACAGAGTAAAATGTGACATTCCTAACATGACTTAATGATTTCCCACAGCCCAGACACCTGTATACTTCCTTTGAACAGTGTCAAATGTGATTAAACCTCACACCTCTCCAGAAGGCCTCCAAGTCAATTACTCTCCAAGCCACAGATCTTCACACAGTTCTCTGCTTAGCAGACTGCAGATCAATACACTCTTGATGTGAAGATACAACTAGGAAAGGTATAAAAGTCTCCCTGCATTTTTGTATGTCCACGACACCTCTTAATTTAAAAATAAAAATTTGTTTTCCTAGTCACACATTTTCCTTATTACCTCCACATAATAAAAGCATGGTAAATATCAAATAAAAACAAAGAAAAGAGAAGAGAAAATTGAGAAAAAAAACTGCCAAGAAAAAATATGACAGTTTTCAGTGTCTTCAGTATGTAGATAATGAAAAACAAAGGGTTATTTTTTATTCCTTAAAACAAAAATAGTAAAAAAAATACTGCAGTCACAGCTGAACCAAATATGTTACAAAATATTAGGTTTGGCTTGTTCTGAAGAGATATTTTGAGATAAGACCTCCATTCTAAATAAAAAATAAACAATTGTAGATGCCCATCTGCTCCTCACAAATACAGCAGGACTCACAAAATGTATCCATTCCAAAGCTCAGATCCACAGCCCAATTTTTCAGATTCAGCTGTGTTTGACTTCTTTTCTCTAGAAATACCAGCCCTTGCTCCCTACTGAGGTTTTCCCACCTTTGCTGACTTCTGCACATGCTTCAGAACAGAAGGTGTCACAAGTGACCAAATCCCTTACAGGAGTTAACAGCTGCCTGGCCAGCAGTGCTGCACTTCTTCTATTTGAAAAATTTAATCCATTCTAAATCAGATTTTTAAAAAAAAATATATAAATTGTCTATCCCCTCTCCTATTGCTACGTATTCTATGATCATCTGTGGTGCCAAACCTAATGCAGTGCTTAAAAGCTGCACAGGACATCTAGATAAATCTGATATATCAGTAGGTTTTTAGCAAAGGCTTTTAACTCTTCAATGAAAACACAACATGTCTGTGACTGTTATCCAAAGTCAAAGTCACTCCCTTGTGAAGACAAAACTTGTGGGCTCAGTAGACAGACGACACTCACCAGAGGAAAAGATGAGAGAATACGGCCTATTTATTGATGTGTATTGAAAGTTTATCTGCAATCTGACATCAAACTTGTATTTATCACCCAATTTTTACTCTGGGTGTATTTAAAACTTAAGGGAAAAAAGTAGAGTAAAAAGTCAACACTGGTTTTTTCAGCCTTTCACTAGGATTTTAAAGTACTTTAAAACAACCTGGAGTTTGTTATTATGACAAAAGATCTTTTTATAATATAAACAAGGACTATTCAGAATGGGTTGTATTTTTGTCTTTGTATCCTGTATCAAACACCAAACTCGTTCATCTTACCTGAATAAAATAGTCAAAGAGTGGTTTGTATTTCTTGCCTTTAAGAGTAATGCCAGGAAACCTGAAAGATTTACAGGAACACAAATAAAGAACTTGAAAATGTCTTTATTTTTCCTATTTCCTTTTTCCCACCCCTGACAGAATTTGATTTCCTAAAGTGAAGAAAAAAGTATTTCCTTAAGTTTGCTTCCCACCTCTCTGGTAATTTGGACTTGGACAAAAAACAGTGTCTCTTAATGCATCTCTGCTACCAGTCAACAAATACTTGTACCTGGTGGACTTTCAATCAAAGAATCAATGTAAAATAGAGGAATTAAGCATTAATGAAAAATTCTTTATGGTAAAGCTGAGCAAGAATCTTCTGGATAAAACACAAGACTCATAATAAAGCCTTAAAGCTCAGCACATCCAACAGAACTCAAATAGCCCTTATCCAGAACACCTGAAGTTTTCTGAACAGAGGATTGTGACGGGGGTACTGCAGCATTTGAAGCCCAGATGCCTCACCCCTAATTCTAAAACCAGGCATCCAAATTCTCCACAGGCATCTCAGAGAATGATCCACCAGAGACAGGACTGACCGAGGAACCAACTGAGCCAGACAAGGGGTGTAAGGCAGAGATGGAGCCTGTAGATCTGGCTCCCTTCAGGCTTCTGACAAGAGCTAACAAAGACTGGGATTAGGTTGGGATTTGCAGCTCAGAACTCTCCTGAAAGTACTTAAATTGTTCAATTTTTTAAAAATCCAGCTAAAACATAACTTAATCTAATAGATGGGATCTCTCTCTGACTGTGTCACAGCTGTGGTCTATACTCTTCTTCATCTACAACTTCCTAAACAATGGTCAAACCATAAAACACTTGACTCCTCCAAAGTGGGGAACTCTCCCAAGCTGTTTCATAGCACAGCAAGAACCTCAAGCAGTATTTACTGCCAAGTTCAAGAGTACAACTCCAGCTCAGCACACGCAATATCCTCTAGGAAAAGGGGAGATTTCTATTTTAAGCCACAACTTTGCAGATGGTTTATGTATTTTTATATTACAAACAGCCTTAGGAATGTTTGAGGTGCCTAATGGAGATCAGATGAGAGAAAAGCATCCCAGTGCTCAGCCACACAGATGTGGGAATGATCAGATACATAACGTGAAGCAAGAGAACAGGCTTAAAAAAAAAAAAAAAAAAAGGCATAGATACATTCCTATTTAACACAAGAGAACAGTAAAGGTTGTGGATCGCATTCCTGATTTTCACTCTGGGATCTGAAATGCTTTGTCAAAGTCCTGAACTTCAAGCTGAAATTTTATACAATGGTGCCTTCTTGTGATCTAAAGAAGGCACTGCTAAAGAAAACAAGAAGCCACTCAATGGCCAAAATTGGGGTTCCCAGACCAATCCATCTGTGCAAAGCAGCAAAAACTACCCTGATTAAGATGGAATCCACCTCACCAGTGAAACAAGGAAAGCAGGATTTGCTCTCACACTAAAACCTGCACCTGGAGGAAACGGGAGAGCAAAGCCAGGCCTGAGGGAGGGTGGGAAGGCTGAGAGTACTCAGGAAATTCAGACACTGAACATTTTCAATCAGATCATTCCCTGACCTCAGCCTGACGTTTGGTAGAGATTAAGCTGCATCCATTTTTCCCTCAAGGGAAAATTATTTCCCTGACTGTTTGAGAATTTAAAAGTGAGCTAAAGAAAAAAATAAGTTATGAGCAGAAAGGGGAAAGTTCATTTCCATGAACTTCTATACTCATAGATCTAAATCTTCCAAAGATCCATTCAACAACCAGCTACCTCTTCATTGTCTCACATTTCACAAAACTAATTATTACATAACATAAAAACCAGAGCATGAGCAAAAAAAGAAAAAAATCAGCTTGAGAAGACTGTAGCACTAATACAGAAAAAATTAAAATATACTGCTCTGCAAGGAAAATAAGAACTGCTAGCAGCCTGATGGATAGGCAGAGGAAAAAAAAGGGAATGCTTAAAAAATAATCAAAGACTGGGGCCTGAGTGGTGGTATTAGAAATACAACTAGTCAGGGACATAAATACAACATCTGAAATGTCAATGATTGCAGGTTCTCCACAGTTCTGATTAAAACACCACATCAAAAAAGGCCAAAATGTTCTGTGCATTCCTGGATATAGAATGACTGCAATCACACTGAAGTTAAATTTGTAGTATTCCATTAAAAGAAGAATTTGGAAGCCAAAAACAACTGATCAAGGAATTGAACATAAGGGTTAGCTTGCTTCTTGTTTTTTTTATAAGTCTAAAGCAAATGCATTAAAAAATACATAAGAAGATAAAGTGGGTTTGGCAGAAGCCTTAGTTTTCAGACACTCTGAAGAGGTTTCAAAAGACCAAAAAGGAACACAGTACCATATTTCGTGAGGGAACTGAAGCACTGATGGGCCTAAAAACAAATCAGGTTGTTAGACCTGTCTGATTGAACTGAGCAGTTTTTAAAAGGTGTTAAAGAACATACAATATCCATTTGTCAAGAATAAGAGACACCAAGTCAAATGTTTTGGGGCAGACTAACTAGTTTAGATAGCAAGCAAGCACATGAGATTTAAGTCTTAATGTTATAAGAGTTCTGACAATTTATCGTTCTGACCACAAACAAGTCATGGAGACACCACCACTTTAAGAGAAAAAGTTCTTGTTAATTCAGTATCAGGCCAAAAGAACATTTTTAGGGGTATCCTAGCAGAACCATCACAACACTGATACTATTGAATGGACTCAGAGGGGAGAAAAAAACTACGGAAATCAGAAGTTCAGCCAACCCTGAAGACTGAGAGCACTGAACATCATCTTTACAAAATTGTTACAGACCTTGAATTGTTACAGAACAACTGACAGATTAAGAGCATTCAACTGGGGGGGGAAGGAAATCAGTGCAGAAATGTAATATAAAAATAATAAAATAGTAATACAATATAAAGTAATGATTATTCAACTGTCACAGTATGAGCCATCAGAGTAGGCAGCATCTTAAACATTTCAGCTCTGTATTTCCCTAATTCAATTACTCCATCCAATTGCTGAAATATGATGTATCCTTCATTTTTTCCATTTAAAGCTTTCAGCTGCTTGATAAAAAAAAAAGATAAAAATAGAAATAACTGATGCCAGTGAAGTAGGGGTATTATTCTCAAAAGTGTTTCTAGTCTTTATTTTTTTATATTGTGGTTTTGTGTTATGTGGGGTTTTATTGAGTTTCTCGGTTTGTTTACAAACATGACTGAATAAAGGGAGCAAATAAATGTTTGTTGTATTTGATCTCTCTAACAGGCTCATGTTTTATACAAGAGGTTTAAGGGAAGCCAAGATACATATTTTGTCTAAGTGAGCTACAGAATATAATACCTGCACCTTCACCCAATCTGACATTACATAATTCAAATTTTTCCACTGAATCAAGGTGAATAAGCATCCTGCAGAAAGCACTCACTGCCACCAACTACAGAAGGAATATTTGGTTGCTAAAGACAATGTGATTGTTTTGCTCACTTCTTATTAAATATTTACATAATTATGTAGAAAGAGTTCAGGATTTGAACCATCTCCAGCTTTTTCTGAGACTTTTACATTACATACAAAGGAAAGCGATGAAGTATGGAACCATTTTTCCCCAGCAAAACACAATGACCCAAACTTTTTTCTGTGTGCACCCTCACATACAAGACCAATTTGTTCTGGCAAATTTCGATTTCTTTTATAGATTTTTGCAATATAAACACACATGCAGGGAAATCCATTTTCTTGAAACATTTAACTTCTGATCTAGAAAAATACCAAAAGTTAGCAAGTGTAATAATTTCTGTACTTGCCTGTCAAGTATCTCGTATTCACTGTCAGATTTGTACAATGCCACCAGCCTGGATTCCATCAAAATGTAAATCTTCCCTGTGGCCTTATCTAGAATATAAAATAAAACAAGAGTTTCACAAATCTCAGTTTAATCCCCTCACGTGCACCATTATGAAACCTTTCAATATATGCAAGATGGTATCACTGTAACTATACAATTGCCCAAAATAATTCTGCTGATGGAATTTTTACTACTTTCCAGCTACTTCTTCCCTATAGAGCCAGTTAAAGAACACTTTCCAAAAGCTAAGTTTAAACAGAAGCGACAAGATGAAACCCAGTCCACTGATTTTCAGTGTGTTTTGTTGCTGCAGAGGCAAAAAAACCCTATCTTGTCTATTACTGCTGAGACAAAAAAGCAATTGCAAAGTTTCAGTAAATGTAACTGAAACAGAGGGAAACAACTGAAAGATGGACAATTACTGCATAAAATCAATATTGTTAAGTTGACATTGGGGGGTAACGATTGCACTTTATGCAGCCTGAGATTTGCTATTCCAATCAATTACATGCTTGGATTTCTTTTTAAAATAATTATATAGCAAAAAAGGAAGTTACTAGCAAAAAAAAAAAAAGCAAAATGTTGTGAAGGAAACTAATTTTCTACCCCAAAACACCCTGATTTCCTAACTTCAATGACAAATTTTATTCAGGCTGCTACCCTGCCGACTCGGGGTCACTGTCCCACAGCACTGAGCCAAAGATATCCAAATCCAACTCAGCACCTCAGACAAGTGAGGTGTTATTTCTGAAAGTACTCAGTATTTCTTTTTAAGATGACCAAAATCATGTTAAAACCTTTGAAAATCAAAACGTATTTAGTTCTTTTAAAAAGAGAGGAAACCCAAACACAGTTCGCTGCAAAGGCCTGTACAACTTCATGTTTAACATCACCCTAGGCACACAATAGATTCACGTGGTTATGCTCGAACTGGAAATTCCTATTTACTATTTTATTTAATTTTTTTTTAAAAGGGGGGGCGTGTTGCAGATGAAGGTATAATTAAACACTACAAATATCTCCCCTTTCTTTTATTCTTTATTTCATCTATTAATATTCTTCAAGGACAGTCCTCACAATCCATGTGAAATACCAAGAGCGTAGCAGTAGGAAATTATCAGCCACATACAAAGTGCACCTCATCCTTCTGATTCAATCCCAGGAAAGTTCTATAAATAACAAACCAGTCTACAGTTCAAAATATAATACATATTCACAGGCAGTGAAGGAAGAGGTGTTCATTCTGTGTCACCTTCAGTTAACACTTGCCTCTCAGTTTTACATATTGTAATTCTGGATTAACACAAAGGGCCAAATTGCTAGGCAAGGTCCAGGGAGTTGTGGTCCAAGCAACAAGAGAAACACTCGGATCGTCTTCCAGTGGGAAGCTCACAGTCACTGAAGGATCCTGAACATCCTGAAAAACAAGATAAAGTCCAAAGGTAAAAAGAGAGGGGGGTAAAAAAAGACTTTACTGTATTAGTGAGAAAATGCAAATCTAAGATGTAGTAACTCTCACTGCCATGCACCCAAACCTATCTTGCAACTGGCCTAGTTAATCACTGTAATCTGTAATATAAGAGGTGTAGTGGCAGCATTAACGTCAGAATAGAGCACCAGTCACTGAGTTCCTCCTCTGTGACACCAGTGCAGACTGTCAGTCCAACAAGGCCACAGGGTTAGAATCTCCAACTAGCAGTGAGATTTTGGGAATTTGCTGCCAAAACACCAAAAAGAACCAAGTGCCAGTTCCCTCAGTACCTCCTATAACCCCACTTCCAAAGTTTTGAATCATTCTCAAAGGTGAAGAAAATCAGCACTTTTTCAGATACTGCTAAACAAAGCCTTGTTCACATTTTCTTCTACAGGTATTAGGAAAAATAGCCAGCACATAAAATGATCAATCTCTTATTTAGAAGCTGTTGTTAACAAGGGGGAAAAAACATTAAAAACAAGAATATGTCAATATTTAAGAGTAAAAAAAAATCTCAGGAAAGGAGACCTTTGTCAGTTACTCTGTAAAACTTCAAATGAGTCAAAAGAATTCCCTGAAAACAAGTTTTTCTTTCAGCCAAGTACAACCCTATTCAGTCACTTCACATTTCACAAACGATGAAAAGCTGATTGCAAAAGCAAGTCTAATCTTGCCAACGTGGAATTTTCACCATTAAACTCCAAATGCCAGATAAAAGGGTGCCATGCACACCGACCCTAAACACACAAATAGATCCTGTGGCCTCAGCACGTCTCGTGCGAGGCACTCTGGTTTCCATCCAGCATCATGGAACACTTAATGGCATCATGGGACAGACAGCTATTTATGTCTGAGCTGAGGGCTGCTCCAGAGGGAATTTTCTGTGAACATCTGGTGCAGTCAACAGTAAAACATAAATATTACATAACCCATGGCCTGCGCTCAATACCAGGCAGAGATCGAGCTCTCAGTTCTGTCTGTACCAAGTGCAAGGCAGCTCTGCAGGCTGCTCACTTCACTTCCTAAAGCACTGAGCTGACCAGGTAGAGAAAAAACAACTGGTAAAGCATAAAAAAAATAACATCCAGCTGACAGGTAATGGCATGATGTAGTGTTTTATCTGTCAAAATTTCACCTGAAGGCACCACTTTTACAGTTAAATGTAACACCAGCTGCTGTCACAGTTAACTCAACTGCACATTGCACACCTAACTCTGTTTCTGAACATGCTTCCTGTGTCCTATTGCTCCCAATCCATGTCCCAATTCTCAGAGGACCAATAAACAGAAGCCAAAGCCTGCTTTCCACAGTGAGAGAAGTAACAACTGCCCCACACCCAGAAGTGACTGGGTTCACCAAGAATGAATCACGCCAGCTCATGGACCCTCAACATTTCACTCTTCAAAATACCACTTCTGGCAGACAAGAAAGGTGATTTTTGCATGGAGTGACAGAGCAGCATCCCACACACACACCTCTGGTTCCAGAGTACAAAACAGCATCTAAATATTTCATTAAGACTCAAGAAGAGAAAAGAGCTTTGGCTCTGTGGAAAAGGAACATGCACATAAAAACTCCCTCCAAAAGAGTCTTTGTTCTAAAGAAAGCCTATTAATCTGAGCCTATGTGAAATGTCAGTTACTAAGGACAAGAACAGTAATTATTTCAGTTGTCAGACTCATAAATATCAAGATATCTTTGCAAATCTTGCTTTCATAAATCACAAACCCTTTATTCTTCAGTGTAAATACACCTCAGCAATACTGAAAGCTTTAGTATCTGTGAGCTGCATTGTACTCCAAGTCTATTTAAACATTTGTTTTAAAAATACTATTTTTGGCCAGAGAACTGGCCATTTTTAGGCAAGATGTAGAGACCAGATGTACAATCTGTGCTAGCTCTCTAACAATGGAAGTGAAAGATTTACAATATAAGGATCTGGAGGCCTGGGTCAGAACTGGAAAGGACACAAAACCTCTATCCACAAATCAACGTGGAATTTGGAAAACTGGGACACAAGTTCTGCCTTCACGTCCGTGAACATGAGTTTGTTGCAAGTGAGAAGCAGCACTTGCTTTATCATTCACTTTTAAAGAAATATTTTATAAATCACAGTAAACCATGCATTATATTAGGTAAAACATTTTCTGGTGTTTCCCAATCTAAATTAATGACTCTTAGTAGAGCCATTATCCTACTACTACACAGTCTTTGACTGTCTTTGTGAATGAATCCCCTCACAGAAGATTTCAACCCTGCCAAGGACTCTCCTCTTTTCAGATGTGCACAGACAGGGAGAGCTGCAACTCTCCTCTAAAAATTCAGCATAAAAACCCAACACTGCAATATCACCTTTGATCAACAAGTGTTGATCAACAACAGTGTAAATCAACACTATTTACCACAATAAAACAAAGTGTGCACTGTAAGTAATAACCAAGAACACAGAAGAAGTCGAAGATCAAGCGATCCAAACAAATACAGCAAAATATGATAAAAACTAACCCATTTACCTAGATTTTTACTACCAATTTGGAGTGTAATGACATGCTTAGGTGCCACCAAGCAGTAGGAACCAAAGCTTTCCAAATCCAAACAGAAGAGAATACAAAAGTCTGACTGCAGCATACAACATACACATATACTGACTTACCTTGTAGTTCTGATGGGACTCGAAGTTGGACAGGGGGGTGTTACAGGCAGTTGAAAAAGGCATGACCTTAACACCTCTATACACCAGTCCTTTGTCATAGAGCTGCTTGAAAACCCACCTGGAAGTACACAAGGAACAAGAAATAGCACTTGGCATTGCAGATTTAGTAAATAAGCTGCAAAACAGGGTTTCTGCTCTAGCTGGAGTTTCCTTCTGACTGACACCTTTTTTATACAAACAATCATCAACTAAAGGCAGTATCTGCAAGTTAAAAGGAAAGAGAATGGATTGCAACTGTATTTCTTGCAAATTTTTAGCTTCAGCTGATTCTAGCAGCTTGGTATTCCATGCACTGGCTGCACAGCACATAGATTAATCAGCAATATGGATTTGTGTTTCACCTGAATACCTTCCCAGATTTCTTGACTACAAAGATCACCTGAAATCTGAACTATTAAGAAAGCTGCAATCAGTCATAATTTAGAGACATGTAGTGATATGGCTGCTCACTTATCACATGATCTGAAGTTTCTAATACAGCAACCAGTGCTACAGAAGAGACACAGACACAGGTCAGAGAGACCTGCAATCCACCCTGAGTAAATCCTGACAATCTAAGAGCATTTTTAACAGGAAGGCACAGATAGCCACAAAAAATAATGAACTCAGTTTTATGGTCCCACAGTTTAATGTTCTCCTGTGAACTCAGATCCTCTCCAAGATCACAGTCTCACATTAAGCTTTAACTATGCTTAGGAAATCATCAATACAGCCTGCAGCGTATTTGGATCTTTGTTTTCTTGAAATAATCCAAACAGCACTTACTGCTACAAATGACAAATTGAGTCAATGCTCAAGATAAATGGAAGTGGAAGAGAAACACTTCACACAGCAACTCATCAAGTGTCCACGTGATGGACAAAACCTGAATCCTGCAGGGTTTACTAAAGGATCATCAACATTTATCAGCTTATCAGGTTTCACTGACTTGCACACTCAGTGGTACAGCCTGCAGGCTGGAAGGCAGGAGAGGACAAGCCTTAAATAATCCTGCCAAATTCAACTCACAAATCAGAGCTTCTGCAGAGCCTTGTCATTTCGAATTTCACATTAAAAAATTGTTAAACTCTGCTGACTTTAAAAGCTCCTTTATTCAAACTATGTTTTCAAACCATCCTGATCCCTTTTCTGGGTCCCTTTGCAGATAAATAGCTCATTGCTAAGCAACCAACCCCATCCTGGCAAGAAGCACTTTTTTCTGCAGGCTGTCATTTTGTGCTTGAGAATCTGGACCTGTATTTTAGTCAGTGTCTTGTCTCCTAAGTTTCAAATTATAATCTTCAACACAAAACACAAGTAGACCACTGCACTGATTTTTATCTGTAGCACAAAATAAAAATATCAAAAGACGTGCCCTGGCCTGCTGACATGGAAGTCGTATGGTGCCTTAATCAGAATAATTATTACCCTGCAGATTAGGCAGTTGGAGAAAATGCAGAATGTCATAAGGAAAAGATGGGCAGTCCACTCAGATTCATCCATGGGCCTCCACTAAGAGTCAAAAACTCCCTAAGAGTGGTCACTAACATCAGATAAATTACATAATCTGAAGTCTGAGATGGAAATAGCCTCAGATACCCTCAGCAGCATCAACTTCTGCCGCAGAGGAGACAAACCCAGAAGTCTCTCAGAGCTGTGCACTCCAACAAAGGTGCCTTCCCTTATACAAAACTCCTAAGTAACCTTGTTCAAGCAAGAAATGTCACCTACAGGCAAGTTCTGGGTGCCTGACCCCCAGCTCAAACCTGGAACACAGCAGTGAGTGCCTCTATTTTACAACAGAGATTTTAAGTTTATCAACCTAGACTTATATAAATCAAGATCAATCTTTTATAAAAATGATCCCTGAATACAGTTTCACCAGCTTGCCGCATATAAATTTGAGCTGGATAACTGCACAAGTTTTTGTGAGAGTTAAAATAAGTTTAAATGTATGCTTACAACCTCAAAGCATAATTAATGCAGACTGTGACAAGTGACAGCATTCACACTGAAGGTGTTCTACTTGCCTTTCAAAACCAGTAACTAAAATACCTATAGAAAAAAAGCCCCATTTTACTTTCTGTAGAACACTGCCTACTAACAGCACACAAAAACTACTCAGAGAAACACTGAATATTTAATTCAGCTGTAAATATAACTGTAAACTCAGGAAAGGTGAGCATTGCATGGAGCTGCCAAGCTCCCAATCCAGGCCAGCATCTCCCTCCTGTGGCAATCCCATCCCATTGCAAACCAAGGGCTCCAGCTGTGCACTGACAAGCAGGGATGGCTTTCCAGACCACATCTCTCTCCAGAGCTCCTCACACCTCGTAACTCACTTGTTGTTTATGATAACCTGTCCTCACACACAGGCATTCCAACAGAATAAACAGAATTATGATAAAGTTGTGACTGCTGCTTGATGTCATGTCCCTCATTATCACTACAAAAGCTCTTCTGTTATCTCAAAAACACCTAATTGGTTTCCTGAACAAAAGAGCTTCTGAGAGCTGTTGGTGTGACCATCACAGAAGATGATTCCCAAAGAGCTCGCTACAGCAATGCCCACCTAAAACACAGCAACTGCCAAAGATGAGCCTGGTTCTAAGGGTAAGAGTAACAGGTGGATATCACATTTTGCTTAGAAATCATCACAATATTTTAGACAAGAACCCCTCAAAACATGGTTTCATCCTTATGTTTGAAAAATGCTGACACTTTGCAAGAAAGAGGCCCCAGGTTTGTAAGCCAAAATTGAAAGTGCAGTGCTTTCTGGAAAAAAAAAAATAACCTAAGGAAACCACAGAGCTCTTTTCCAGTGACAAACAAAACATTTACTCACAGAAGTGAGAAATTGAATCCTGTTCCTCTAATTCTGCTACATTTCTCCTCAAATGTAAATAAATTGAGTTGCATCCTCCTGGCTGTGGGAGCAGCACTCAGACCTTCACTGAAGAAAAATGCTGTTTGGGAAAAGATCAACTCAAGATGCACATTTCAGCCTCTTGTTAACAGAGAATCTGGTCCCTAAAGAAGCAAGGAATGTTTAGCTTCCAAAGTGGTAAGAGTTTGTTGTTCCTGAAGTGTCATGAGGGGATGACACACTGGTCCAAGCCCAGTCAGTGACTGACTCTCTCCACAACTCCCAAGAAACCAGAACCTTGCTACAATATTTGTTCACCCAAGTCACATAAATACCCTGCAAACACCACATGGATATAATCCAACTCCTGCAAAGGGAGATTTTGCTTCCAAAAGATACTGAATCAGTCAATGTAACACTCCAAACACCCTTGGCATCCCACACAAAATCCAACATCTCTCACTATGCAAAAGCAAGTTGTACTTCTCAAACATTTACATCCAGGTCACATCAAAGAGGAGGATTTGATCTTAGAGCTTCCCAAATTCTTAAAGCCATTCCTCTGGGGGATCAAGGGGCTCTCTTTGCAATGATCAGTATCTAAAGGTTTTCTAAGGGTTTGAGAAACCCAAGCTTCCCAAAAAACTAAGTAACTCATAACTAACACTGAGATTTATTTTCAAACAAAGTGCTTTCCCCCTTCTTTTTCTTTTTAAAGAAAAAACATACAAGAACTGTAAGTTCAGTTAACTGACGAAGACTAAAAATAAGGTGGGCAGAACATCACAACAGCAGGATGTAGAGGCCTGTAACTTCAACATATCCATGGCACTATGGACAAAATTATTGCTGTGTGACTTCACATCAGTTCACATCAAAATAAAATGACAATTTTCTAGGCTCTGTAGACCTACCAAACAAATCCAGGCACAAACACCATGCTATCTCAGAAGCCCTGTCATCTACAAGTTCAGCAAACACACTGCATCCTAACAGCACCATGGGAAGCAGAGCTTCTGAGGAAAAGGTTTTCCTGCGATTCATGAACAACACTTAATAGACAAGATGAAATCAAAAAGAAAGCAACAGTCGAAAATAGATACTTGGGGACAAAAGAAACAAAAAAGTACTCAAACACTAGACATGAATCAAAAAAGCATAAACATAAGTGGAACATTAATTCAATAACAAACACAGCCTGTCTTTAAAATAGTATCTTGGAAAGACACCTCCTTAGGAAAGTCAGAAAAAGTATTTGTTTCAGGGCATAGGAATTGTTAAGTCCAAAAGGTGTCAAATCTTCTGTTCAACTACCACTGAAAGATTTAAAATCCTGGCATAGAGAGATCATCCTGTTCCAGGTCTACCCTCCAGGCTGTAATATTTGGATCAGTGTTTTGAGAGATTCTGGATCAAGCCAGAAGTGGAAAAAACCTGTATAACAGAAAATTTAAACATGTAGAACTGATACTAGACTTATCCCAAAGATCATCCATGGGAGTTCAGTGCATTCCTCCTTCAAAATGCAGGTAAAGAAATACAACAAGGACTGGAAAGGGGGGAGGTGTAACAAGGGGATCAGAGAACTTAATGCACAAAAGAAATACAAGAATGAAGAAAAAAAATACAGGTAGCTAGTAGAAAAATGGACAAACTAGATCTCTTATCACCAGTATCTCTCTAGAGAATCATTACAGTCGTGGAACACAAAAAAGGCAATAGCAGTTTCTATTAGGACCAGAGATCTGTTGTTCTGAAAGCATTCTGGTTTAGTGCTGAGTAAGTGTTGGGCCTGTCCCAGGGAATGTCGGGTGTGATCCCAGCAGGCCCTGGTAGCTCCTCCCAGAGCCGTCACCAAGCAGAGCTGAGGACAGTCTTTAACAGGGAATGGGGCTCCGCCAGCAATTGCTCATTTGGGCACTAGATGGTGACAGGAATCTGCTCAACCAACCCTCCAGCCGAGCACGAGGGAAGTACAAGCCCTGGTCATCGGTCCCAGGAACAGCAGGGCCATTCCCTCGTCCCAGGGCATTCCACAGGCTGCTTCCCCAGAGCCCAGGGAGAACTGATCCCGAGGTGCAAACTCACATCCGGCCTCTGGAACAAGCCAGTTGGGAAGAGAATAATTCCCTAATTATTCCTGTTCCCAAAGGTTTCTTTCAGACCACCTCAGTGAGAAGTTTAAGATCTCATCAAACTCCTCTCCATTTCCCCTGGATGTGTCTCATGAGCCGTACAAAAAAAAGAGGCAACAATGCAGGAACACGTTGAATGCTTGTTCCATGCCAACTCAAAAACATCATTGTCATTGCACTTTTCCATTGAGATCCAAGCTGGCTGCAGGACAAATTCTACAGAATTAGAACTTTAAAGTTCTAGTTTAGTTACTTAATATGTGAAGAGTTGACTGTACCTTAACATGTGAACATACTGTACGAAAGATATATTTGGTGTCAGAGTCCTAAATTATTTCAAGTCTAAATAACTTGGAAAAAATCAGCTATCACTGGAAACAACATTTATCACAAGTATTAGATTAGCTCACTGAACCCAACAGAAACATGGAAGAAAACATCACATGTCACAGAGAAATTCCAGTTGAGACCACTCCAGAGCTGCCAGCCTCGGGAAGAGCTAGAGACCAGAAAAAAAGAACCTAAACAGTTCAGTTTAGCTGATTGTAAGACTAAAGACAAACTCCTCACCATATTTTAACTACAAAACCTACAGTTGCCATGCACACTACCGTTATCATCCATTTTTTTCCAGGCCTAAAAGCAGCATTGTACTCCCAAGACACAACAACAAGATAAAACCACTGGACAGGCCAATGTAGTCTTCGAGGGTAGTCAATGCAGAAATTAATCTTGAGTTTCTCCTTCATACATAGATGGACACTAAAGTTTTAAAACTTTCTTTGAAACATTCAAAAGGAACTCATATTAAAAAATGAAATCAATTCTAAAGAGAAGCAGGCTAGAAACTACAGCTGGAATTAACACTCCTAATGGACATGAAAAGTAACTTCAGTAACACCTTTTCAGGCTGATGGCTGTCTGAATAACCATTAGATTTATTTTCTTTTCAAGAAACTGTGCTTTACTCTGTCAAAAGCACCACTGTAACTACAGCTACAGGGCTCTCTTCAAGCATTATCTCCCTTAGCTCTGAAACAGGCACCCCACATTCCTTTCCCATTCTCCCCCCTCCATCCACTCCATGCAAACTCTGGTGGTTCCATTCTGTTCCACTGGAGAGCAGGTTGGCAATGGCATCATAATGTGTCCCTCCAAGTCTTAGGAGGCTGCCCAAAAAAACCCAATTCTTAAAAACAGACTTCCAAAAATTTATTTCAGTCCATGATTTAACAGAAAGTCAACAGTATCAGGAAGCAAAAAAAGTACAAAATTAAGACTTTGTCTGCCTACACACTTCCTGAAATCAACTCACTAAGGTTTCAGATCTAAAGTTTAGAGTCTGTGTCAAAGCAAGCATTAGAGAAGATCATCTCTGCAACACAGGTGAAAGACCAGAAATAGTCTTTTAAAAATGTAGGGAGGAAAAAAAAAGAACCACCAGAAAAGGCTTCGGCTGCTGAGAGAGACTCTGCAGCTAGCTCAAGTCAGGTTTGGTTTTTAAGATGCTTGTTAAACAGGATTTGAGGTGCCACTAAGTATTTTAAAATTTAGAAAATGAAGGTTTCTTGACAGCTTTTGCTTTATAATTATGCAGGATTTCTTCAGCTGAGTTAGTTAAACATCTGCTGCCTTCCCACCATCTTTCTCATGCTCACTGAAATCTCACTGGCACTTCAGCCCTCTACAGTGGCTTCAGAGACATCTAAAAGGTCAGTTATGATAATGGATTTGACAATCTGTAGCTAATTATACAATTAAAGCTTATTAGTAAAAGTAATATTAAAGAACATTCAGTAATACTTCAATATGCACATAATTTGCTTTGCAATGGCTTTTTATCAGTATGTACTCTGCTAAACCTCTCCCTGCAATTCACCTTGTAATTCTATCACCCAAAGGACCCGAAGCTGCCATTTCTTCACTGTGTTAGGCCAATCTGATCATTCTTAATACATGAGGTTGTCTTGTCTTTTGCAATTCCAACACACACCCTGAATACATTGCCAAAACACCCAAACTTCACTTAGCTCTGCACCAGGAGTCCAAGGCAGTTGTCAAACTGTGCTGCCAAGAAAAGGTAACAGCAGATTCACAGCCTCTAAATTCAGGCTTGAAGAAGAGCTTTGGAGCTAAACTGACCTTAGAGAGTTTGCCCTTTTACAGCTGACAGTGTGAAGAACATCAAGAATGTAGAGATATAATGCAAATTCCTAAAACAACCAAGGAGCTAGTTCTTCATAGATTCATAGATCTTCAGAATTGCTTTTAAGGTGACATGGAGCAGTGAGATTTCAGGCCTCACTAAAGGCAGTATGGGGGCACTTTATTCTGCAAAACCGTGCTATCCTGAAGAAAAAAGTGGGATAATTAATTCTGTCACTTGGACATAAAGAGATTTCAGATCACTTTAATTACTCTGCCTGTTGTTTTATCAGCATTTGGCATGTTTCAGAAAAATTCTAGTTATATATGGACCAACACATGTTTGCAATGACTGAAGCCATCTTAACATTTCAAAGTCATAAAGCATATTTGCAATGTATGCTAACTTACCACACAGACTCCATGAACTCAGGGTAAAGAGTTTTATAGTCATTTTCAAAGTCAATCCAGCGTCCTAATCTGGTAACACTAAACTGTAAAGACACAAACACAGAGATTGAAAGGCATCTTAACAATGCCTCATCATGACACATTACCAGTATTTTATAAAACAGCTGGATTTTTAAGTGTAATGCTTGTTCCATATCAACGGAACAACATCTATAAAATATTTTAGTTCTGAACAGCATATTTAAACAGGCCAAAATAAGGAAGGAATGAAACCATAAGCAGTTATTTAGAACCAAGGTCACACAACAGGCAAATGTGTTCAACACAGCAGAAACGGTAGATCACTAGGATCATTCATCAAATAGAAGTGGTGGATCATTCAAGGTTCAGCCAAGGTTCAAATGCCTGAAAATTGCTTTTCATTACAGTGGTCTTGCTTCTATTTTTAAGAATAGAAACTCTCTTGTTGCAGAGACAGTGAAAACCCAGAAGATGTAGTCTATCAGCTTTCAGTTATATGAAAACATGATGTAACTTGAAGACAAAGAAATGCTGAAAGAAACTGATATGAGACAAGTTTTCAAACTATTCCAGGGCCAGTTGCCTTCTCTAACTTCCCAAAGATATGGGAGGGCTGCCAAAGGCCCCAGGAGTGACAGGTGTAAGTCCCTGTCTCAGGACAGATGATGGGCATGTCCACTGGCCCAGCAGACAGACACTCGAGTCATGAGCCAGCTTTGGGATTCAGTTGGACATGTGGGATCTCACAGCCTTCCAAACCCCCAGCTCTGCCAAGAGCCAGCCAGGGACACCTGTCCTGACACTGTTAGACACACCACACTGCATGTCAAACCAGCAAAGTGCACACAGAGCACATTCATTCTCTCACCTCTCTACTTTCATAGAACACCTGAGATCCTGATGTATCAGTTTTCATTCTGTCCTTTGAGCCACTCTGACATTCCACTAATAAGATCCAAAGCCCAGGCCTCATTAGCACAGTGATCCACAAAGTTGAAGCATTATGTTTGGTTTCAGCACTGAAAGATCCCACACAGTCAAGGAACCTTTTATATTTTTTCATAAGGTTCGAACATTTGCTAAGCACTCCAGGCAGAAAATAAGCACTATCTCTAACAGGAATGTTGCTAATTCCTCTCACAGCACTATTCCAAAATGTAGGCCTGTCCTGTGTGTAGAAATACGCACATATACATGCCTGAGTTTATAAACAAAACAAAATACAAAATCCATTCACCACCCGCAAGATTAAGTGCTTGGACTAATCAGCACTGCAGAAGCACCAGTTGCTGAAGACACAGCAAGTTCAAAGAAAAGGAAAATGGAACATGAATGTTCTAGGTTTGGCTGGGACAGAGTGAATTTTCTTCTTCATAGCTGGTGCAGGGCAGTGTTTTGGATTTAGTATGAGAATAATGTTGATAACCCACTGATGGCTCGGGTGCTGCTGAGCAGGGCTTACCCTAAGCAAGGACTTCTCAGTTTCCCGTGCTGTGCTAGCCAGGAGGTACACAAGGAGCTGGGTGGGAGAACAGCCAGGACAGCTGACCCAAAGTGGCCAGAAGGATATTCCATAGCACAGAACATCGTGGCCAGTAGAGAAACTGGGGGAACTTGGCCAGGAACTGTGAATCACTGTGCAGAGAAAGGCTAGGAATCAGTCAGCAAAACTTGGTTTTCCTGGGGTTTATTCCTCCCTCCCTCTCTCTCTTTTACTACTATTATTGTTATCATTAGCATCACTGTAATATTTGATTTTGCTTCAATTCAACTGTTCTTATCTCCACCCACAGGTTTTCCTTGTTTTTCCAACTCTCCTCCCCTCTGAGCTGGGGGCAGTGAGTGAGTGGCTCTGTGGTACCTGGCTGCCAGCTGGGTTTAAACCACCACAATGAACCAGAACCAATCTCGCTATTTCTAAAAGCAGTAAAGAATTATTGGTGATGGGTTCGAAATACAGAATTTCAGAGTGTAGATGAATTAGTGTACATTTGAAGAAAAAAAAAAAAAAAAAAGAACTCTGTGTTTTTCATCCAGCCACTCACTGAGATTTAGGCCACAGCTACTCTACCAAAGCAGCCTGATTTCTTCAGATACTGGCCAAAACTTCAAAATGCTCAAAATGCAAGGGCAAGAGGCAAGTGATATTCAAGAAATTGCTATTCCCATGAAAAGAAATACAGCAGGACTAGAGAACATACAGAGCAGTGTGAGGAGGTAGAACAGCTTTTCCATGAGGAAAAACTAAATAATTAGGACTGTTCTGCCTAGAAAAAAAAGTGATGGGTAAGATAAAGCTTTACTGGAAATCATACTATAGAGACTCAAAATGTAAATAGATAAAGTCATGGGGGAAAAAAATACCAGGGATTATAAACCAAGGGAAAAAAACCAGTAAAAATCCTTTGGCCTAGAAAGGCCTTGTGCCACATAGGCTAAAAAATTATGGCCTGTTCTTCCATTCTTCTTTTGGCACTTCTTGTTGCATGCTGGCACTGGAATACAAAGGCACAGCCAGAAAAGCACCTGGGCACTGCTCAGCTCCAGGAAGCCACAGAAAAGTGTCAGCACTTCACAGACACACAGACAGCAAACACAGAGTACTGGGCTGAATGTTCTCTATTCTGGCCACACTGCTAAGGGTAAAAATAAGGAGCATCTGGTTCTATGCAGAGGATGAATATTATTCAGAGTTAGAAAAAAGCAACTGTACATCTCAAGAAAGTATCTAAGCCCTCCACTTGAAACAGCTCTCCAACCTCAAGGCTCTGCAGACCAATGTTCTCCCTATGTTCCTGGGATGCCAAATTGACACCAATATTTTCTGGGAAGACTGACGGTTTACCCACACCTCTTGTGACAAAACCAGATGCTCGAATGTCTGTTCTTCAAAAAATACAAGCTACTTCCCTGCACTCTAGCAATGAAAAGACAGGGGAGAAGGGGGAGCAGAGAAGCAGCGAGGTTAATGTGCATTTTCTGTAACAGCTCCCTTTGAAAACCAAAGACAGATCTTTCCATTTTCTATACCAGAGAAGATAAGAAGAAGACAATGCTCAACATAACTATTATTTGCTCAGTATATCTCATTAGACATTTTGAGCTCCAGGTAACCTGCAAGTAACCTTCTCTTTACAGCACAGCAGTTCCTGTTCTGAGCCACAATGGTGCTCTTTTTGTTCCCCTTTCAGGATCACAGGGGAGAAACACAGCAGCTTAAAAGACATGAGATTTATGCACAGAATCAAACAGAAGCAAGAAGTTTGCCCTACCTGAAAAACTTCTGCACACATACATTTATAAATGTTCAGCAGAACATGGACTGGGTCTTCACTTACCTCCCACTCCTTGGCATATCTCATCACAATCCCTCTACACTGGTTGTTGTAAGCTTCAATCCCCATCTTTGCCACATCCTCTGGCCCTTTAATGCCCAAGGTCTTGTCAATCTCATATTCCTGAGAACAAGGAAAACAACCAAACAAAACACCCACCCTGTTATCAAAAGCTTTCAGGATTTCCCTGGATAGTTTATTTATGTCCTATGCATTCTAATGAGGCTCAAGGGCCTCGTTTATCCTGTTGAGATTTCATCAGGTCTGCATCTGAACTAGGCAGAGATTTCAAAGGCTCACCCTGGCATGACTGTTTCTTTACTATTTTTAGAAAAATAAACAAAAAATTTCTGAAAAACGTAATAAATACATGTTTATAGCAATGAACAGAGTGCAGGTGACCAGTAAGACCCTTCTGAACTCATCACACATAAAAACCAGAGCAACACACTGGACGCAGAACTTCCATTTCTCTTTTGGCAACAATGCCAGGTATAAAAACAACAGAAACATGACTGATAAGCAGGAAACAACAGAAAAAGAAGAATCAACAGAAGTATGTGTAGGTAAATTTATGACACGTACCACAGGTAAGCCGTGGCAATCCCAGCCAAACCTTCTGTCAACGTGAAAACCACTCTGATGAGCAAATCTGGTTACTATGTCTTTGATGGTTCCTGCAAGAATATGGCCATAGTGGGGAAGCCCAGTGGCAAAGGGGGGACCATCATAGAAGTTAAACCTACAACACAAAACATTCTTCATTAAAGCAAAAACTGAGCATTAGGTCTTCAGACAGGGTGAGTTTATCTGTATGCTTGTGCTTTGTATGTCCTACTGGGAAAACATCCATTTCTTCCTCTTCCATTATCAGTCAGCACAGATGCCATGTTGACAGTGGGACTAAAGGGAACATTCCAACTTGTTCAGTTCCCACCAACTGCCAGCAGTACCAAGATTCCCACAGAACACCCCAGCACAGTCCTCCACAGCTGGCACACATGGGAAAGAGTTCTCTCTGCTCACCTCCCCATTTCTCTTATAAATCTACCAAGCAGGAAATTACAGGTTTATTGCTACTGTCTGAACACCGCTGATTCTTCGCAAGTGAAATATAAAGGGTACTGACAGGACAGCAGCACGAGCCAGGACTGCTACTGGCAAAGGGAGCAGCTGCTGTTTACAGAATCACAGCAAAAACAAAAAAGTAATTACAGCTAAGCCAACCCTCCAACCTGGTACAATCACACATCCTTGCTACAGCTTTTTTAACATATTCTTACCTAGGCCTGTTCTTTGATTGCTTTAGGCATTCTTTGAAACAATTCAGATTTTTCCAGAGCTTCAATATCTTCTCTTCCTCGTTTGGAAAACTTATGTTTTCTGGAACTTGTTGAACCATTCTTTCCCAAAAATTATCAAGAAGAGAAAAATACACATTGAACCAAAGAGAGAAAAAAACAAATCTACAAATACAACTTATATCTTACAAAGCCATATCATCAATCCAAAGCTGCATTTTCCAAAGAGCTTGATTCAGTGCAGACATGCAAGTAAGGTTATGAAGGTTGTAATAGATGATGCCACAGAATAAACAGGTTCTCCCAGCTCTAACTTTAGTGCTGTTGCTCCTGAGCACTTACACCAGAAGTAGCTACTCCAGCCTTGAGCTTCACTCAGCATTACAGAATTACAAGTAATGGCACAAGGACTGAGTCTTCTGATTTACTCAGGTTTGTAAACAGTAACCATAAAGCAGCAAGAGAGGCAAATGCACAGAGAAAATTCTTCCAGTTACAGCTGCCATGCTGCTGAAGTTCCCAAACATTTAAATTGAATCCAGAACACACAGAAATTGCCAGCTCAGTCCTTGAGCTCCTATGAAAAAATGCGCCCCAGAATGAAATCTGCAGACCAATTCCAACACTCATACTTTTTGTATTCATAATAGATCATTCTCTCCACTAATAAAACCAAGTTATCATTTATCATTATCATACTATTATTGAGAACCCCACAGCCTGGTGCACAGGCAACTCTGCACTTGGAGGGGAAATCATGGGCTGACAAGGAACACGTGGACATGGACTGGATGTATTCTTAGAAAGGCAATAGCCAGCTTTAGCACAGTAACTTACACTATACACAACCTGTAGGAGAGTTTTCACCATTCTATCTCAAAGCACTAATTAGGCTATGTCATTTCTCAGTAACTTAATCACAGAGACAATGAAAATGATAAGAGAATTCAGCCTTGAAGCTTATCTCCTACAAGCCAGCTGACCTGAGGACTACGGATCTGCATGCTTGACTCAGCTCAAGCTCAGCCCTCACGACTTAGTGATAACAGCAAAGATTCTGGAGACTTGCCCAGCTGTCAGGTCTGTGTAATTTAACAAATCAGAGGCAGGCTGGAGGTCTGGGGTGTCCCTGTGACCAGGCTGTGGAGGCTGCTCACGGATCACAGACTCCATGCGTAAATCACAGACTCACTGTGGGCCCATTTCACCAACTGAAGCACTGCATGGACAAACCAGCGTCCAGTAACCACAGGGCACAAATCCACACACACTCTCAGCAATATCAAAGGTTTATTGCATCAGAATCAGAGGGAACAAAAACACTGTTGAGAATTAATATGCAGCCATCACTACAGGTCTTTTTTTTCCCCACAGTTACAAGGCAGAATTTTAAACAAACTAACTTTAAAAAAAAAACCACACTGAAAATCTCACTATGGCTCAACCTCAGCTGAGCTGAAAAGCCAATATTTAACCATCAGTTTATAGAGAGAGGTATGAATATCTCTACAGCAAAAAAAAAGCTCATTACCATAAGCAATCTAGGTGTTTTAAATCAGAAAAAAATCAAGAACAACTCATTACTTTGAACACAGACGGAGCAAAAACATCACAAACGATCTTACAGATATTATTATACAAATGCATTTAATGAAACGACACTTTCAGACAACACTCCAAATTTACAGAAAGTTCAGTAAACACAAAGAGGGTTCCCTGTGTATTTACTGCTGACAAAAAAAGTTAAGTTAAAAGTTTAAGACAATGCACCACTGAAGAAGCCCTCTTTAAATACACTCACTTTTCTAGAAGATAGCAACATTCACTAAGAAAGGTGTCAAAGTTTGGAGATTGTACTACACCAGTCTGAGACTTATGCCGGGCTTCTTATCTAGAAGAAAAAATAAACAAGCATTACAACCATAAAAGTCTGAATGGGCTTTTTTAAATACCAAGGTTTAGTTTTTTTAAAAGATCAATAAAAATTCAATTAAAACATCACGATGAATGAAGCAAACCAGTATTTGAGAAATATTGTTGGACTTAACAGACATCAGAGATGTGGTTAAAACAAAGTGGATTTCAAGATACTACTAATTTTGTTGACTGAGAAACTCTAAATATAAAAAAACAGGATCAACTAAAGGTGTACAAAAGGTCTCCTGATTTCAAGGGGTTTATGATCAGTCCCTAATTCTTGTTCCAGTCACCTTCTTCCACAAACTGTTCTATGTAAGAGACCAAACCTCCAGCTAAAGACAAGGGGGAGCTTCCTTCCTCCATCTACAGCTGCCTTCTCCAAACCTAACACTCTGTTTTCCATTCACATGGAACCTGGCACCCCATTTGTGCCTTTTTAGGTACTGTTCTGGTGTAACAATAGCTTAACTGCTCACCTGATAATCAAAATCCTCCATTTCTAGATGAGATGGAAACAACCAAGTTTAACACAAAAGGAAGGATAGATGGGAACAGAATGTCAAGCTCTAAAAAAAAATTCTTGCTTCTGTGTATCATGTGCAAGTGTCTTATACAGGGAATAAAACTGCAGCACTAGCCCACCTGTACCACTGCAAGGAGAGTTTCCTTTAATGCTGAAAAGCTAATTAAAACACTGCTAAACAATGAGCACACTCACCGATTAATACTGTGTTTAGACACAAACATTCCATGCTATGCAAGAACCAAATTTAACCTGTAACTTGTCTTAAGAAATGTCTTAAGAAATTTTTGTCATCATCATACTACCCTGACTAAAAATGTAACACATCATTGCAGAAAAAAAGAAATCTAGGTTATTTTGAAATAACTTTGAACTACATTTTTTTTAAATCAGTCTCAAAAATCAGTGTCAGCTGCGCTACCAAACGCTGCTGTTAAGTGACAACTAAATTCCATTACCTGTCAGCTTCTTTTTAAGCATGTCACCACCAACCTGAACAAAAATGCATTCTGCAGTTTCCAAAAGGCTCCTGAGGTGTGGGAGCCAACGTTTGCTGGAGATATCAAAGTCATCATAGCTGCAGCTATAAAAAGGGTATACTCATCAAAAATCCCCCTCTATTAAAAGGACACTGGAGGGAATGCTTAAGACGTATTACATATTAGAAGGAACCTTGAGTTCTTTGTGCAAATAATTAATGAAATCAAGGCTTGCTAAGCACCAACTTCTGCAATAAAGCAGTTAATTAACTTTTAGTAAGTACCTGGTGTAAGTAACCCCTAAATTGCAGAAAGAGCAAAGACTCTGTAGAGTACCCAAGGAGCAAACTACACCAACGTGACGTTATACATGCAAAATATGTGCCCTGGAAAGGCACTAATAACATCAAATCCCCGAAGGGGAGCTGCCAGCCCGGCCGGACCCCGCAGTGTTACCGCAGTGACAGCACCGGCAGCTGCCGGATCCCAAGCGCCGGTTTTAGGGTACACCCTAAAGGTGCCGTCCGGCACCGGCTCCCGTACCAAGCGGCCCGAAATGCCGCTGGAGCCGCCCCTCCCTCGGGTGTTGGGGCTACCCGCCGCCCCCTTGAGCCCGCCCCGGCCGGCGGAGCCGTGAGAGGGCGCGGGGGCCGTGGGCAGCCGGCCCGGGCGGTGCCACCCCCCCGCTCACCTCCGTCCCGCCATGATGCAATCGCGCCCGGCGCAGCATGGCCGGAAATATCGGCAGCGCGCCGACCAATCAGCGCGCGGCTCTCTGAGGCAGCAAGAAGGCGCTCTCTAAGGCGGCCGCCCATTGGGCGTGAGCTCTCCCGGAGAGCCGCGTCACGGTGGCGCGAGGCAGCTCGGGAAACTCTTCCCGCGCGCCCGCCCCGCGGCTCCTGATTGGACGGGGCAGGGCGGAGGCGGGGCCTGAGGAAGGGCCCGTCAGGCGCTGCGGCGGCTCCGTTCCTGGATTTTGCCTCACAGCCACAAGAAAAACTCTTGAGAGTCCGGCGGTGGAATTAACCTGATTTCTGCCCCAGACCCGAGCAGGAGCAGTGCCGTGTGTTCTGGATAACCCCATCCGACTCTAACCCAGTGAGACAAGGACACTGGGCTTCTCCCAGTAACTGGATACCAAGGGCAGCATCCAAGGGGCTCTACCAAGGGACTCTGGGGAGCTTGACTTTGCCTCCATTGAAGGGATACTCTTAAATATCTCGAGATACCAATTCTTAAGGCTCTAACTACAACAGAAGTCCCTTCTCTGTTGCTGCGCTACAATTAAAAAAATTAAAAAACACAACTTGTAGATGGGTTCCCACATGTCAAAAGAAACTTGAGGGTTTGAAAAATTATTACTGCTGGCTGGCAACCACTGTGAATTTACAAAATTACAAAAAATTACAAAATATTTCATTAGACTTAAAAAGCATTCCCTCCACTTTTCCAGTGCGGGAAGCAGCTGTGAAAAGGCTCTCGACAAGGAAAAATGGAAGCAAGCCCAGGGAGGTGATGGAGGGAGATGGATGCTTCTTGCAGCCTGCACACCCGAACCCCAACCAGAATAGATAATGGGGAATGAAGGTCAATCATGGCACAAACAGTTCAGCTACCTCCACATAATGCTTTCAAATTGCTCTAAAAACTTCTCTACTAATGCAAATGTAGGTATCAGTAAAACAGTTCAATAAAAGTTTTAGATCTTGGTTTGCAGGACTGGGTGCAGAATGAAATCACTGGTCTGTGCAGGGCAGTGTGTAGATTAGGGATAATCCAGATGTGAAGGGAGTCACGTTAACTGGAATTCTCGCCTGCACAAAGTAGCACAAGACTTTTTACTACACAAAATTTCCTACATCCTTCTAGAACAGCTAAAAGAGGGACTCAATCTGCACCAAACTCAGAGAAACAGCACAGAAACTGGGACCTGAGGCTAGACTAAGCAGGGCTGACCAACAGGCCAGGAGAGACTGACTGCATGTGCTTGCCAGGGCAGAGTCTCCTGTACAAAACACAGAGATCCAGAATGTTCTGTATCCAGGAGGGAAGTTTGGTCTGGCAGAAGTTTATTCAAGCCATACTGCTGTGTAATACATCTATGAAAAAGCCTGTGACAACTCAGGACTGAAGGGAGGAGGACGTGGATTCTACCACATGAAGTGTCATTTCTTTATGAGCTCTGAAAGCTCTGCAACTTCCCCCTCTGCTCTCACATTCCTTTAGAGGTTGCAGGTTTCAGACAACCGTAGACAGCTCCAGTGCCAACTCCTCCATTTTGGCCTTTAGTTTGTAAAACACACAGGTAATAAGGCCAGTTGACTTTAAAGGGAATACCATATAATTCCTGAATGGAATTTTAAAAAATGCTGCTTAGAAATACACACTCTAAAGCAGTGAAACAGACGAATGTTGGCAATTTGTTGTGGCAGTGTTGACCCTGTAGTTTTCACAAATCCTGATTTTCACCTTGTCTCCCCCTGTATGTTTTGCACTCCTTTGCCCTTCACTGTCAAATAGTAATAAAACGTTATCTACATGAGGGTTGGTGCCAGTGTTCATGCACAGCCTTTACTTGGGAGCATTTAGGCAACACTGAGCTTATTTTTCATGAACAAGTTGCCCATGGAAAAGGGGTGAACAGGGAAGTCACTGTCAGATTAGTTACATACTGGGCGATGAAAAAAAAAACCTGATTGGAAAATCAGGGGAAATTTGTAGCAGAGGGACCAAGGCCCAGCACAAGTAACTGGGGCATTCCCCAAACTACAAGAATGAATGTCTCTGCTCTAATGCTTCACTCAATACTAATGAAAAAGCACCGATTCAGCTGGTGACATTAAAGGGAAGGAAAAAAAACCACCCTGAAGCCTTAAGAGGGGACTCCCGTGGTGTGAGGCGGATAAGGAGGAAGGCGCGGTCACCATTTTATGGGACCCGCGGGAAGGTCACCGCTCTCCGGCGGTGGCGCCGGCGCCGGCCCCAGGCTGAAGCTACGGGGAAAAGGCGCTGGCATCGAGCGCCGCGACTTCTCCAACGCCCGACGACGGCCCCAGGCCGCCCCTTCTTCGTCCCTGCTGCCCCCGCCGCCATTTCGGCTCCCCCCCTCCCCCCCAGCGCACCCGACGGGCGGCGTACGAAGTTTGCGTAGTGCCGCTGCAAGGGACGGGCGCCGTACGTGGTTTGCGTAGCGCCCCTGCAAGGGGCTGGCGAGCAAGGGTGTTTGCGCGCGGAGCCGAGCGCAAGTGGCGTTCGTGAATAGGGGATGAACAAAATGCGCCCGCAGCTCTGAGCCAAGCCAAAGCGCGCCCAAGGGGGGAAAGATCCCGGGATAACTCGGAATAACACGGGATAACAAGGGAGATGCGAGCTCGCGGGCCGTGGTGGCGTGGAAGGTCCGCGCTCCCCGGGTGCGGAGAGGGCGATGTTTGAGGGGGAACAGGCTGACTGAGGAGCGACTCGGCTGCCCTGATACCTCCCCGCGGCTCGGCGTTAGTTGGACTGCGCCGGAGGTGATAAATAAGGGTTGCGCGGGAGCGCGCCGGCAGTGGGCGCGGGGCGGCGGGTGGTGCGCGCGCTCACTGTGCAGTCCTTGTGCTTCAGTGCCCTCCGCTCGCTCGCTCCGCTCCCGGGCCCTGCACCGGCCCGCCGTGCGCGGCGCAGCGCTGACAGCCCGGCAGCGCCCGGCCGGGGAGTAGGCGAGACCATCTCCGAGGCGGCAGCTTGGAGCCCGTCAAGCTGCCCCGCATCCCGCCGCCCTTCAGCCAGGCTATGCGCTGCCAACGGGCTCCGCTCAAGAAAAAAACGGAGCGGATCGTGAAAAGGTAGAGGCACCCGCAGAGGCCCCGAAGGGCTCTTGGGAAGCGGCCGCTCAGTCCAGAGAGAAGCGGAGGACGCGCCGGAGAGGCGACGGCGCAGGAGTAGCGCGGCTGGGGCGTCCCGCCAGCTCGGAGCATGTGAGAGGCCGGGGGGCCGTGATGCTGCGACGCGCGGAGCTCATCGTCTGCCCGTCTTGGGAGCCCGCCCACGGCGCGGTGTTGCCGGGGGGCGCCTCCCCAACGCCCCTGAAGGGCGGAGAGCCCCGGCGGGGCAGCAGCCGGTCCCGTTGGCCGCCCGGGCGGCGCGGGAGGGTCGCTAGCGGGGCGCGGAAGTTGCTGGGCAGCCGCACGCACAGCCACTTCCAGCACTCCCAGCACCAGCAGTGGCAGCAGCAGCACTGCCGCGCCTTTCGCCGCTGCCACCGCCCGGCGCGGCCGCGGGTGCTGCTCTCCTTGCGGCCCGTCAACGTGCTGGGCCGGCGGGCGCCGGGCATGCGGGCGCCCCGCAACACCAACCAGTTCCTGATGCGGGAGAAGTACCAGCTCATGCACTTGCGCTCGGATTCAGTGGGCACGGAGAGCGGCGGGTCGGACTGCGAGATGGACCCGCTGGACATGGACTCGTACTTGGGGGTGCTGGAGAACGCCCGCGGGGCTTTGATGGAGTGCGCGGGGGAGCCCGGCCCCGCTGCCCGCTCCCCGCCCACGCGGGCCGGGGTCGGTGTCGGAGCCGGGGGCGGTGCGGCCGCGGGCTCCCCGCAGGAGGAGAGCCAGCAGTACTTCCCCTCCGAGGACGATGTGATCGAGAGCGAGCTCTTCATGGAGAGGGACTTCGACGAGTTCTGCAGCAGGATCGCCTAAGCCCGGGCCGGGGGGAGCAGAACCCCGCTGGCTTGGAGCCTTTTCGCCGCGGAGGGTGGGAGAGGTTTATTTATTTCTCAGCCATTCCTTTACGTTTTTGTCAGGGGGTTGGCTAATTTTACAGATGTGTGTATATAAATAGGGGAACCCTCCCCCCCGGTGCCCCCCTTGTAAATAAAGTGAAGTTTTCTGAAGGAGAGATCAGAGCGGACCGCGCTGTTTTGGGGGAAGCGGGGTGGCCGCAGGCGCAGCCAGCGTCGCCATCGGGGAAATTGGAGAGACCAGACCGGGAGGGTTGGGAGGGGGGCGGTGACAGCCAAAGTCGCGGCGGAAAAGTTTCACGCCTTCTTGGTTCTCGCCCCGTTTCTGGTTAACGACGAAAAAGTAGTTTAATTATCGCTGCAAGCGGAGGGCGGCCAAGGAGGCGGCCTTTGACGCACCGACGCGAGGGGAGCGGTAGGAGCCGCGGGCTGGGGGCTTGGGAAGGAGCCGGAGAGCGGCAGCAACGCGAAACCCACCAGCTCCGAGGGGTCCGGGGTGGGAGCCCTGCCCGGCTCCCCCGGCTCCGTTCGGTGCAGGTACAGCAGGGAAGAGAAACACCAAAGTCAGTGATCCTGTAGCTCACTATTTTCTGCTCCCTCCGTGGGGAATGCAGTTAAAGCCGGGAGCACTTCGGCCGAGAGCTCCTGCCTGGGCCGCTCCCCCAGGAAGAGGAGCGCTTCCATGGCTGCCCGTGTTTCCGACAGCAGGTTTACTCCTATTTTACCCACTACAACACAGGGAGAAATGTCTAGAAAGATACTTAAAGGGCCACCGACAAAGGCAGATGCCACCAGCTGAACCAGCTTCTCCAGAGCCAGTTAGGAGTAAGTTTGGTGTTTCATACCTGCCATGCAGGGAGCAGCTCCGGTTAACATTAAACACACCAAATCCCTGAATAGGGAACAAGGAGGTATCAATTCCAGCTACAAACAGTTAAAAATTACAATGGGTAACACATTCCTGGAACTTGTTGCCACAGGAGAAGAGGGGGACATTGTTTTAACTGGTCTGAAACAGGAGATGCAAGGTCATCTTTGAATCATTTCTCCTGGTGCCTCCTGTTCCCTCAGTTCCCTGTCACATGCCCTGTGCTTTCCCCCATGTAAAGACAGTGAAATCAGGGTATGTTGGTGCTCATGTGCCAGAAGGACAGATGGAAGATGTGATGTTAATTTGCAGATAAAGGTGTGCCTGCCCATAGTAGGGGGTTGGAACTGCATGATTTTTAAGGACCTGTCCAACCCAAACCTTGGGATTCTGTTGGATGGTTCTATAATGCCTTTTGCAATTACAGACACAGAGACAGGAATTAAATGTTACCTTTATAAAGGAAATGGTACTTTAAGACAAAATATTTGACATTTCTAGCACCTCAGTTGCAAATCCTATGAAATACAATGTCCAAAGACACCATTTTCTTCACCTTTCTTAAGAAACAAAGCTGCTGAACACATTAAGACTAATATCAAGTTTATTTTCTTTGGAAATAGCCACATGGCCTATACATATAAACTTCAGATTGTTAGATGCAAAACACAGCCCTCACTGGCCACAGCAGGTTTGTATTAGAGCTGGGCTTATTCTGGGAATGTTACTCAATGGGAAGTGGTTCCAGGAGAAAGGTACAGGGATAAATAAACCTCATACAGGTAAATGAAACCTAAGTTTGCACTGGTTTGGTCATCAGTGAGTTTGTATTTTATTAATGAATTGAGATCTGTAGTAACATGTTAAATTAATGGTTTTAATTTGTGGGGGGGGGGGGGGGGGTCCCCCTGACTTGTGATT
Source organism: Atrichornis clamosus (assembly GCA_013400975.1). Taxonomy (NCBI): domain Eukaryota; kingdom Metazoa; phylum Chordata; class Aves; order Passeriformes; family Menuridae; genus Atrichornis; species Atrichornis clamosus. The sequence goes on from WBMZ01005109.1 coordinate 139,760, forward strand.
CGAACAGGTATGACAAAAACTCACTTATGAACACTTAACTTGGAACTTGGCCTTCATGCTGCTGGTAAACGGACATCATAATATCGATCTGCTTGAACACAAGCAAAATAAACCAGGAATGTAAATTAATAGAAGAGCATAGGGCCATAATTACAGGTCACACTCTGCCTGGCAGAATTACAGAGACATTTTCCCAAGGCGAAGTGAGCCTTATGTGCTCACCACCACACAGAGTGACTTGCCATGAACAATCCACTTGTGTTGGAGCCCTGGATGTACCTCGTGGCACCCAGCCTTGCTCCCTCCCAGAGGGAATTCTCTTATATACTCTTCCTTGGTGTGTTACTTGTGTTACTTAGATCTGGCTTAATTGTGATTTTTTTTTTCCTGTTTCCTTCCTTTATCACTTGAATTGGGAATTTCCTAAATGTTTGGAAAGTATCTGCTTTATAATGGCTGCAACCGTAAATAACACCTCACTGTTACGTTTGAAAGCACTTTACAAAGCTGAAAGTCAAAACATAACCAAGTTACTCAACATCAAAGCTGGGAAAAGAAATCAAAAGCTGTTGCTACAGAAGATCATTGGTCAACCCAGTGGCCAACAAACTTGCTTAATTCCTCAAACATTACAAGGCCAAGTTTTATACATTCATAGGATTGTTCTTTTTTTGGACACACTTCTCGTAAAAGTGAGCTTCACAAATTTAAGCAAATGTAATGACCAGAACCTTATAGATCAAGTCTCTATATCACTAAATTTTTGTTAGCAGTACATTTGGAAGTCACTTACAAAGGACAAACTACTTGGAAGTCCAAGGCAAACAGGAGGAAAGACTAAAGCCTAAGATGAGACACCACAAAGGCTTCTGTTGTAACCTGTGTAAGTTATTTTTATGGACAGTCTTGGCACAGGGTGACTTAGGATTTGGTAAACTTATGTGGAGAAAAAAGGATTGGTAATATTATGAAGCAGGCAGAAGCATTTTTTATTCATTATTAACATTCCAGCACACTGATGAGAAAGTGGATAAGCAGTCTGTGTGGCTGCATAATTGTTTGAGATCTCCAGCATGGCAGAAGTGCTGCTTTTTCTTGAAGAATAGGTGATGCTGCACAGTTCCTGAAAGGTCTTCAGCCACATTCCTAGAAGAAAATTAACCATGGTTGGAAGAAAATTGTCAGCCAGTCACCTGTCATTTCAAAGACTGCATTTGCACAGATATGAGGACGTTCGATTCCAACATGGGGAGATTAAAAAAAAAAAAAATTTTAACTGTCTGCTGAAATATGAGGAACCATTTTGCTGTCATATGTTCCAATTACATTTAAATATATCTGGTTAATTTCCTTAGCTCTTGTATACTTTTCCAGACAAAAACTGATGGCTAATAAAATTCACATTAGGGCTCATTTATTTTTAGTAGCGGAGGATTCCCTTTTTCACAATGCAGAAAAACCCCTTCAGCCCAACTGGGTGGAATTCACCATCGCTCATGGCCATAGTGCGGCTACATCATACCCAGTTACAACAGGCCAGTTTTAGCTCTGAAAAAAGTGAAATATCATTCATAGAGAAGCTTCCATCTTATGTTCAGCAAATACTTTTGCATTTCATATTACACTTTACATTAATGATGCCATTTAAACTCTGGTATACCTGAAATACACAACCCGTGGAAGAGAGTTGCACAAGCCTCTGGCTTGCTGACCATTCACCTCTGCCAATGCTCAGAGTCATCTCCTAACACACCTGAGCTTCCTCACCCTCTGTGAGGGAAAGACTCTGCAAAAGTCTAGGAAACAGGGTAGGGGAGACTGAGACCTTCCCTTGAGACACTTTCTGGAAGGCATGCGAGAACCCTGCTTTTTTTTCTGAACAGAGGTGGTCATGATGCTGGGTGTTGGCTGTCTTGCCCTAGGTGACCCCTCTATCCCAGAAGCACTTCTGTCCACCTCATCAGTTGTCCGTCCTTCCAGTTCCAGGGCCTCATACCTGCTCTATAGAGATTTAAAATTGTCTGTCAGGTGCAAGTTTTCAGAATAAGGCACGCTGCACGGCTCTTACTGGAGTTTTAAGTCAGGCTTACAATATATTTTGAGAAGGAGGTGGTAGGGGAGGAAAGGGAAAAGGGGGATAGACATCACACAAGGATCCGGCACAGTCTAAGCAGCTTTTTCATCCAGGGTATTGAAGCACAATGCCTGGCGCTTGCCCCATGCTGTTTTTTCATTTCTTCTGGTGACCAGTACCATGCCGTGGTCAGGCCCAGCATAATTTTGGTGCCAAAGTCCTGTTGTCTGCAAACATCGGACTCTGTTCTCTGCAGCTGGAGCTGATTTCAGCACGACTGCTGAGTTGATTTTATTGGCTTTTTCCTTATCTTGGGAGTCCTAGCAGGCGTCCTAGTGGCCCGTAAGCTCTGCATCATTTGTGTCCGCTGTCAGTGGGCATCCTTCTTCCCAAGCTTTGTTAACATCTGAGTGTGAGATCACTGAAACGCGCCCAGCCCTGAAACTTAACAAAGCCATTCTAGCAACAAGTACTCTGCTTTTCTAACACCTGGACATCACTCAGAGCTTGCTAGCTGCTACCTGTGTGACAGGTTAAAACTCCCTTTCTGTTGGTTAGGCTTGAAAGTATGTAAGGCTCAAGCACATCCTTTTCTCAGGAACTTTGACATACTGCACATTTTGCCAGAGGTCCGCACCCGCGCTTTCCTGAGTGCCAGAACGTTCCCGGCGCCATTTCAGAGCTCAAGGCGCGCCCTTGTGGCCGAGCGGCGCCACGACAGCGCGGGCGCTGCGCAGCGCGGGGTGGAGGGCGGGAAGGCACGGGCGGGAGGGCTCAGGCGGGGGGGTGGAGGACGGGGCGGGGTTGGAGAACGGGGCGGTGCGTGCCCTGAGCGCTCTTGGGAGTGGGGCGGGGGTTCGTCGGGCGTTTGGAGAAGCGTGTGGCTGGTGCGGTGTCCCAGTTCGCAGGTCGGGCTGCTGGACGGGGCAGCAGCGCCTCGGCTTCCCTGCGCCGGCTGATCGGGCTGCCATCAGTGCAGACCCCCATGGAGCTGGGGTGGGGCTGCGACACCTCAGGGAAACCGGCCATGGAGCCGGGCTGGGGCTGCCAGATTTCAGGGAAAACCACCATGGCAGCCCTCCACGCACTCGATGCATTGAGGTATTTGTTTCTTGGTTTTATGCCCGTCAGAGTCCGCTAGAAAGATAAACTTGTAGTGAAACCCTATAGCGTTCTTGATAGTATGTCTTCGATCTCTTCTCAGTCACCTCCACTTCCTGTTCTGGGCGGTGCTCAGGGCAGTAGGAGCTGAGGAAAAAGGGATCGGCAAAGTGAGAAAGAAGTGCTGGGTCCTTCTTCCCCAGTGGGGGCCAGGAGGGGACAGCAGGTACCTGTAGGGGATTATGTATTGAGTGACACAGCCACCCTCCTTGGCACAGGGCAGATGGAACCACCTGTCGCAGTTCTCCCCGCTGCACTTGATGGTGGCCCCGCCCTGGGCACAGACGCAGCAGCGCTGGGAAGAGCACAGCAGCCCCATCAGCAGCAGCCTCGGGGCCTCGCCAGGCAGCCCCANTACGAGGCAAAGCACCCGGGTGCCCC